>CAUYRH010091266.1:0-16821 GCA_963574655.1 Perodicticus potto
TTCCCTGGGTCACTCATTCCATGCAGATTGACTGAGCATCTGTTATGTGCCATGCATTGTTGTGGACACTGGGGTTGAGGTAGTACAGTCTGAGAAAAATCTCTATTCTTTTTTTTTCCCAGCTATTTATTTATTTATTTATTTATTTATTTATTTATTTATTTATTTATTTTTTATTGTCTTTATTATTAAATCATAGCTGTGTACAATAGTGAAATCAAGGGGTACAATGTGCTGGTTTCATATACAATCTAAACTATTTTCATCAAACTGATTAACATAGCCTTCCTGGCATTTTCTCAGTTATTATATGAAGACATTTGTATTCTGCATTTAGTAAGGTTCGCCTGTACCCTTCTAAGATGCACCGTAGATGTGGCCCCACCAATTACCCTCCCTCATATTTCAATATTTTCTATAAAATTCTTACATCAAGGGGAATTAAAATGTCAATCGTATTAAGTTTTGCTTCATAAAGGACTTTACCCAAACAATTATTTACCACCTAAATCATCCTCCCATGTAAATTTCTTCAACTTAGAAATATATTACCTGGGAAAATAGACTATTCACAGATCCAGGACTGAAACATCTAGCTAACCTATCCTTAACTTACCCTCTGACATTATCCTCATAAAGAAAAACATTCACTCAGTCAAGGGGGCTTACAGGGAAACCATTTAACCCCTGATGAATCTCCCCAGGCAACTTTTTAAAAGAAAGCTTTCATCAGGTTAGAATAAGTGATGTATTATTCTACAAATAATTATTCTACAAACAGTACTAACTGGTTTTAAATCGCCACACTTCCAGTACATTATTATTTACTAGACTAAAATATCAATAAAATTAAGAACCTCTATCTATTAAGATTACTATCCAACTACACTTCATACTTGTTCCCTCCATTATATGCATTTCTGTGCCAGCAGGAAAGGTCTAACCATCTAGTGTCATTTCAGATTCCCAACAGCAAGCAGCATCTGCTGCCTAAACACATATCATTTGAATGTGTTAATTAAGAGCTGATGATCATCTGAATAACTATGAAATTAAACAATATAGATATGTTACTAATTCCTTGAAAACTCAGTTACTGAATAAATGTGCCAGAAAACTCAGGGTATGTCTCCTATATTATATAATTGTTATGTTGAGAAGGGAGTGGAAGGGGGGGAATGAGAAGGTGATAATCAAATTTCTGTTCTCAATACATCTATTGAGAGACTACTGAAACAGATTTCCTTCTTTTTCTTACATCTCTTTGGTGTGTAACCTTCCCTCTCAATTCTTCACAAGTAACGCTACATTTCACACAGGATTAGGTACGAGATCAAAATAATCAATAGAGAAGCTGTGTTTTTTATCTCACAGGACACTTGAACCTATAGTGTAACTTCTATCGCACACTAAGTTGATCAAAAAAATGAGTTAAGGCTTGGTGCCTGTGGCTCAGCGGCTAGGGCATCAGCCACAAACATCGGAGCTGGTGGGTTTGAACCCAACTGGGGCCTGCCAAACAATGACAACAACAACAACAAAAATAGCCGGGCGTTGTGGCAGGCGCCTGTAGTCCCAGCTACTTGGGAGGCTGAAGTGCTGAGGCAAGAGGATTGCTCAAGCCCAAGAATTTGAGGTTGCTGTGAGCTATGACAGCCAGAGTCTCTAGCTAGGGCCGCAGAGTAAGACTCTGTCTCAAAAAAAATAATAACAACAACAATAATGGTAAGTTTGGCACCTGTAGCTCAGCAGCTAGGGCACCACCCACATACACCAGAGCTGGTGGGTTTGAACCCAGCCCAGGCCTGCCAAAACAACAATTACAACTACAAGGAAAAAAAAGCCAAGAATTGTGGTGGGCAACTGTAGTCCCAGCTACTTGGGAGGTTGAGGCAAGAGAACTGCTTAAGCCCAAGATTTGGAGGTTGCTGTGAGCTGTTAACGCCAGGGTGACATAGTGAGAATCTGTCTCAAAAAAAAAAAAAAAAAAAAAAAACAGAAAGAAAGAAATTACAACAATAACGCATAAGGACAAGGATAGAACTCAATTCAAGTCAAATTTCACTTCCACCTGTTACTAGTTAAACCCCAGAGCTGTCATTTCTGTGAGGCACTTTTAAGTGTTTTCCACAAATTTCTTGTGCCATAAAAACAAGAAGAGAAGCGATTTCAATTTTTCAGTCGTGCAGTGCCTGTGGCTCAGTGAGTAGGGCGCCGGCCCCATATACCCAGGGTGGAGGGTTCAAACAGCCCAGCCAAATTGCAACCAAAAAATAGCTGGGCGTTGTGGTGGGTGCCTGTAGTCCCAGCTACTCAGGAGGATGAAGCAAGAGAATCGCCCAAGCCCAAGAGCTGGAGGTTGCTGTAAGCTATGACACCAAGGCACTCTACCAAGGGCAACAAAGTGACACTCTTGTCCCCCCCCCAAAAAAAATTTTTCAGTCAACAAAACAAAAAAGAGGACAAATAATCAGAGATGTACAATAAAGGAAAGCATAATTTATAATATCAAGTGGGAGCTAGGTAGTACTTTGACAAATCGCTAAACTTTCAGAGTATTTCCTTTTCTAAAAATGTGAATATAGATAGATACTTATGCACAGTTTTATATAGATTCAAAAGGGCAATTATACTATTCATTCTGGGATTTTTACATACACATTTTTTTCCTTTCTTTACTTCCTACTTCAGTAACTCTCCATGTTAGCAAATCTGTGTATCCTTTCTTGTTTTTCCTAAATGGAATCACATACATAATTCATACACACATATGTACATGCAGACACACCCATAAACATATTAATAGTAGGTCTTTTCCAACAGGAAGAAGACCTATACTTCTTTTTTTTGCAGTTTTTGGCCAGGGCTGGGTTTGAACCCGCCACCTCTGGCATATGGGGCCGGCGCCCTACTCACTGAGCCACAGGCGCTGCCCAAGACCTATACTGATAATGTTTTCTTCTTATCTTGTACAAATATCTCCAAGTCAAATGGTATGGTTCCATTTCTTTCTCTTTCTCTCTCTCTCTCTCTATATATATTGAGACGGACTCTCAAAGCTGTCACCCTAGGTAGAGTGCTGTAGTGTCACAGCTCACAGCAACCTCAAATTCTTGGGCTCAAGCGATTCTCTTGCCTCAGCCTCCCACAATGCCCAGTTATTTTTGTTGTTGTTGTTACAGTTGTCATTGTTGTTTTAGCTGGCCCAGGCTGGGTTTGAACCCACCAGCCTGGGTGTATGTGGCCGGCACCTTACCCACTAAGCTATGGGCACCACCGCATTTCATTATTTTTAAAGGCTAGCTTATATTCCACCCTGTACAGGTAACATATGTATCTACTTGCCTGCTGACAGGGTTCACTTTGTTTTCTGATTTATGCTGCTTGAAATCATACTGCAATGAACTTCCCTGTGCACACACCATTGCATGCTGGCTGTTTTACATCTGTGGGCTACAATTCCAGGAATGACAGTACAAAGAGAGTACACATATGTATGTATTCTTTATTTTATAGGTATTGGCAGATTACTTTTCAAAAAGGCACCATCAATCCCTTTTTCCATTAATACCGTTTTAAACACTTTTCTCTTCCAATAATAGATATTACCTCATAATTTTTGCCAATCTTTTCAGATACAGTAGTTTTCTAGCTACTAAGACTAATTCTTTTGGTACTTGTATCCTTTCCCTATTGTTCCACTGGGGTGTTTAACACTATAATACAATATTATACAATATTATAGTGTTAACTCTTGGTCATCTACTTTGCCAATAATGTTTCCTTGAATGTCTTACTTGTCCAGTGATTTGATGGTATCTTTTGTAACACTAACATTTTAAAATATATTTATATGATCCAATGTGTGATTTATACACCCTAGAAAGGAAGTCAGTAAACGACAACATGTAAACTATATTAGTATAAATAAAGTTGTACTGAAACACAGCCTTGTCCATTCATGTCTGTAGCAAAGCTAAGTAATTCCAATAGAAATTATCTGGCACACAAAATCTAAAATATTTCATATCTGACCCTTTACAGGAAAAAAACTGCAAACACTTCTACATAGAGTGTTCAGAAAATGGTTGTATTTCTTCCCACCACCACCCCCAAAAGGATTTTGTGTTATTTTACTCATAGCTAGAACAGTACCTGCCAAGTAGTATACACTGATTTTCAAAATTAATGCAAAGACTTCTTGCTTTTATATTCTTAATATGAAATAGGGCTAAGTAGGCCAAGTGCGGTGGCTCACGCCTGTAATCCTGGCACTCTGGGAGGCTGAGGCAGACAGATGGATTGCCTGAGCTCACAGGTTTGAGGCCAGTCTGAGCAAGTGTGAGACCTCATCTCTAGAAAATAGCTGGGTGTCGGGGGTGGGGGGTTGGGGGGGCACCTGTAGTCCCACCTACTTGGGAGGCTGAGACAAGACAATCGCTTGAGCCCAAGAGTTTGAGGTTGTTGTCAGCTAGGAGACTCTGTCTCAAAAAAAAAAAAAGAAATAGGGCTAAGTATTAATGGTATTATAATACTACTGTTAATATAAGAAAAAATCTTTTTTCTTAGCAATGTACAATTTAATGACAAAAAATCAGCAACAAATAACGCCCTGAAAATTTTTTAGCCCAAATCATCCCAATTAATAAGAACGTATTTTATGGGAAAGCAATTTGGGCTCATTTTTATGTTAAAAGTCAGTAACTTGTTTTAAAGGATTCTCTCTATATAGGAATCAAATCATCGCACTCACAATTATTTACTCTTATCATCAACTACTTTTCATTTGGCAAGTCTGATCAAAGTGATTAAATATTTTCAACCTAAAGTATCTCATGAGGAGGGAGAACATTTTCCTCCACTAAACTCCATTTCCAACACCGTACAACTTTAGGTTCTGGGCTCAGCTTGTCTACAATAAACGTAAGATAAGCCATACTCAGGTTAAAACAGGCTCCTCTTAGCATTCAGACTGTTTGTAACACATGTCAGATGGGGCATTTTTGTTGTTACTTTGCTTCCAAGCATAATTTTACAGTACACTATGACATTACTGCATGTTTTATTCAGCTTAGTACAGATGTACTTTTGCAGTTTTTTGTTTTTTTTTTTTTGGCCGGGGCTGGGTTTGAACCCACCACCTCTGGCATATGGGGCCGGCGCCCTACTCCTTTGAGCCACAGGCGCTGCCCTCAGATGTACTTTTTTAAAGCCCAAAATAAAATGTACAATCCTTTCAACTTTGCTGTTCATTTGAAAATTTTCATTATAAAATATTGGGAGGAAAATATTCCAGGGTCACAGGGGGGGAAAAAAACTAACACTACAGTCTCATTTCTATCACTCCACAAAATAAACTTTGTCCTTTTAAACTACTAAATTATAGTAAACCACATCCATCTTTTAAATTCATGGTCAACACCAGCTAAAATTCACACTAATACATCATTACGTCTAAGAACATTCTTTCTTTTACCTTTTAGGCACTTATGGAAAAGTTGCATAATCCCTAGAGCAAAGCAGTTAACATTCACCTTGCCCTATTAAGTTTAACAAATTTTTACATCTTTTTTTAATCTCTATTCTGTTTAGATATTTCTGGCTGATAGTGAACAAGGACATCTTAATAAGTCAAAACATCTCCAGAAAGTTGTCTTATGAAAACAGGAACTCCTACTTACTAGATATAATAATACACCATCCGGAGAGGGGTGCAGTAGAAATGAAGGAGTATAGAGAATGGACAAGGAATAACAGAGAATAAAAATCCATTTCCAGGTCTTCAATGACTAGATATGAAGGAAAAACTAGTAATGAAAAAGAAATAACATACGATCACATACATGTCAAGAAAGAGTTATGCTATGCAAGTACAGGATAATTACAGTTCCAATAAGCTGGAATTTAAAATAAAAAAGGTTGAAGTAGGAGCCAAGTAGATGAAAGGTGGCCCCTTTAACATTTGCTCCTGGAGTCCAGCAACTCTCAGCAGTTGGCTGGAGACTAAGCTGGACGATCCTGTGGAGTTCCAACAAAGGGACGAAACAAACTCCAGTCCCCAGGGGCCCCCTCCCGACAACGCGTGAAACTTGATAAATGATTGCTCTGTCAGGGGACGAAGAGATGGAGACGTCTGGGAGCAGAGGGGGAATGTATCTAATTTGGGAGGCCAAGGGGGAGGGGGAAGGGGGAGACGGAGAAGGCAGGATGGCAGACAAGGGACAAGACCACCTTATAACACAGACATTCAACCAGAGAACCTAGAAACAAACACCACAAAACCCAACAGCATCTCTTAGAATGGAAGTCATGAGGCTGTAACAAGACTTCTCACAGCCTGGTTCTTCCCAAGTTACTAGGATTTTAGGGGAAAAATTTTCACCTTCCATAATCCACTCTCTAGTCTCAAGTCCAAGCTTAAGAAAGCACTGGTCTCAGGTTACTTCATTCATTTGGGGGTGACGTGAAATACAAATTCCTTTCCTGGCACCCTAGCCCATCACTAAAGAGTGCAGATTTAGGACTGAAAGCCAGAAGCGCAAGAGCCCAAAGCTCAGCTCAATTTAAGGAAACATTAATTACCCTAAAACAAAAACAGGAGAAGTTCACGTCTGGGGCCCAACACTTAAATTCTCCTCCTTCCTCTCCTCTGGAGTGTGTGCATCAGGTGTTTATACAACCTCTTGCTGAACGGGGATTGATATTGGTCCCATAAGACTTCCCTGTTTGAGGAAAACTCACTGGTAACAAACTCAGTCAGCACTGCACAGGCATTTCAGATGTAGGCGCAGGAGCCATCTCAACTTGAAAAAAAGGTTTTGTTAGAATAGGCCATAGTGTAAATATCACTTCTTCAACATCAGTTACCCACAGATTAGTTAATTCAAAAGGGAAATTCTTCTGGTTTAAGTATCTCAAGAAAGACCATAAAGGCCATAAATTAAGCAAGTTTACATGTCAAAGGCAGGAACAAATAAGCGGCATGTAAAGAATGCTTAACTGTCCCCTGTCTTTTTTATGACACTTCAAATTCTTATTTCAGGAACTAGAGACAGGTAGTATTGTTGTTATAATAAAAGTATTACATTGTATTACTGTGCATAAAACTTTAAAAGCTGAATTAAGGCTCGGCGCCTGTGACTCAAGTGGCCAAGTTGCCAGCCACACACACCTGAGCTGGAGTGTTTGAATCCAGCCTGGGCTGGCCAAACAACGACGGCTGCAACCAAAAAATAGCCGGGTATTGTGGCGGGTGCCTGTAGTCCCAGCTACTTGGGAGGCAGAGGCAAGAGAGTCGCTTGAGCCCAGGAGTTGGAGGTTGCTGTGAGCTGTGATGTCACAGCTCTCTATCCAGGGTGACAGCTTGAGGCTCTGTCTCAAAAAAATAAAAAATAAAATAAAACAATAAAAAATAAAAGCTGAATTAAGCTTAGATATACAAACAACAAATTGTATAATAAAATGAAGTTAGGGAATTTACTTTTTCTGATGCCCAGTGCTCTTGAACTTATACTTCATATTTTATAGTCCCAAAACTATTATATTTGACATATTAATTAATGGTCAGAGAGACACTCCATAGTCTAAATGTACAGGACAACCAGGAGGAATAAAAATCACTACTGGGTGACTCATGCCTATAATACCAACACTCTGAGAGGCTAAGGAGAAAGGACAGCTTGAGCTCACGAGTTTGAGGTTGCTGCAAGCTAAGGAAACAGCAAGATTCTGTCTCCTCCCCACCCTCCAAAAAAACCACTATTTAATTGGTTTGAGGGTTCTGCTCATATTAGTTTAACTTTTCTTTTTGAGAGTAAAAAAGATCCAGTGAGTCTATTCTAGGAAAAATATATTGGTCTTTCTAAAAATTTCATTAAACAAAATGCTGTGAACAGTTTCACTTGCTAATCTGCCAGGTTACCTAGCCGGAAAGGGGTCCCAGGGCTTCCTAAAAATTTAGAGATGAGAGAAGAGGCACTGAACCATGAATCTTACTTTGAGATGAACTAATTCCAACCAACAACTCACAAAAGTACAGTCTTGAAATTATACAACCCCATCTCCAAATTCTATTTCACTTTCTCATCTTTCTGACAAGGTATGGGTCTTCATAATTTCTGTTCATGAAATGTCTACCTCAACCATGGAATTTCAGAATTTTAAAAGATTTATGGGTTAACTAGTCAAAGTTTCACCTGCAAACTGGTAGCATGCACAAAATGTTCATTCATGTCTGCAGTTTTATCTTTATTATTTTTAACTGGCTGTCCGACATTTAAAAAAAACACCTGGAGAGGTTTACATTAAAATACAGGTACCTCCCTTCTCTTGAGATATTAGGTCTGATTCTGATTCACCGTTCTTCATGATTCAGCTGGAGCTAATGGGGAGCGACCCCCCCATTATTATGGACATACCTCCTTAACCCCCCCCAAACAACTGTATATTACAGGGACCCTCCTGTCCACCACCAATTGTATATTATCAGAAATTGTATATTATCAGACCCACTCCCTCAGCAAGTACCTATCTGAACCTTGTTAAATACTGAAGTTTTAACATCCAGCTCTACAACTTCAGTGACTGATGGGTTAGCCTATACTCAAACAATGCCCAGTATGTGTTCTTTTCCAAGTTAAATATTCAAGGTCCTTTCTATCTGTCAGTCCCAGATAATGTGGTTACTCTCCTCTTCAAGTCCCCCCACACACACTATCCATTCACCTATAACACCCAAGGTTTAACAAAATACTCTGTGACCAGTTAAGACAGGGCTTACACTGCTTTTATTCTGAACAGCAGCAGTGTAAAGGTGTTCCATCACCCAAAGTAGCTACAAAAGAAACTCCTAAATAAAATATATATGCAGAGAAGATAGGAAAGATAGGAGGATGACAGCCTACCTAGGAAAGAAAAAGAGTCCTAATCCATGGTTGAATTTATTTCTAGGCTGCTAGAAAAGGGATTATTAAGGTGACAGCTTAATGAGTTAATGTCCACAAAGTCAGACTAGGGTTTGGTTTACCCTTGAAAATTTTCTATTGTCACCATTTAAAGTAGTGTGTCCTGAAGGTGAAGGTCCTGTCTCCCTTGTTGTAGGTGATTTATCTTTCTGATAGGTTGAAAATTGTGTAAGAAACTTGATGATGCTGTCAATCTTTTAAAAATAAATAAATAAATAAAGCAGTGTGTCCTAAAACAAGATCCTTAGCCTACCTCCATCAGATCTCCAGAACCAGGTTATAGAAGCTACACTGCAAACAAGCAACCTAATGGTTCTAAGCACACTCAAGTTTGACAAATAACTAAATTTTACCAATGTTGCCTGGAAGAGTGGGGTCAAGTCTCTGATAAAAGTTCTACCAAGAAGGGTGGTGCGCCTGTGGCTCAGTGGTAGGGTGCTGGCCCCATATACTAAGGGTGGCGGGTTCAAATCCAGCCCTGGCCCAATTGCAAAATAGAAAAATAGCCGGGCATTGTGGCGGGCAGCTGTAGTCCCATCTACTCGGGAGGCTGAGGAAAGAGAATTGTCTAAGCCCAGGAATTGGAGGTTGCTGTGAGCTGTGTGACGCCACGGCACTCTTCCAAGGGCGATAAAGTGAGACTCTGTCTTTACAAAAAAAAAAAAAAAAAAACTCTACTACATAGTAAAGTGCAAGCCTGGCACATAGTAGGCACTCATTTATTCACTAAAATTGTTTTCACCTCTGTGCTTTATGTTAAACACTGGAGAATTAGCCTGGCCTGCCAAACAACAATGACAGCTGCAACCAAAAAATGGCTGGGCATTGTGGTGGGTGCCTGTAGTCCCAGCTGCTTGGGAGGCAGAGGCAGGACACTCGCTTGAGCCCAGGAATTGGAGGTTGCTGTGAGCTGTGATGCCACAGCACTCTATACAGGGTGACAGCTTGAGGCTCTGTCTCAAAAAAAAAAAAAAAAACACTGGAGAATTAACTGTGACTAAATAATTTCTAATAACCTTATATTCTAGCATCTCTATTTTATGCAGTAGAGAAGTATTTCTCAAACTATTTTTCATTGCCATCCCTTTAAGAAACTGATTTGCCCCCAGTAAATTGTCCCTAAACCATGAAATTTCAGTATTACAGATACAGTTTATATACTGCAGCCACAAGCCACTGTAATGGCTAAGGTTTTTTTACCATCCTACACACACACACACACACACACACAAATTTTCACCACTTTGGGAGCAATAACATCGCCTTGAGAATGCATTCAATTGTATTTGGGTATTCAAAGTAACAAGGCAGTGATGGGGAAAATGAAACTCTAATTTTAACTTCTTTGACCAAACCAACCACAATTTGAGGTGGTATGTATTACTGACAAAGTTTTACATATAAACCTTCCCTAAGCTGGGGGTATACACTAACAGTTTCCCTTTTAACTCTATCAACTATCATTGAGACAAACTACATATGAAAAATGTTTCTAAAGATTTTTAGACACAGCAACACAAGGCCTTCACACCCATACTAACTTTAGCTAGTACGTGCTATCACTCATAACAATAAGAATTAACTCTCCCATTTGCTGATGCTATAAGTGTTCCGCCCAAAAGTTAGTGCAGCACTTAGGCAACCAAAAACGTACCAGGAAAAAAAAATCACACAAAGTTTGTCATATTTACAAAGCACCTGTCAACAAGAGCCAAGACTTATTGAAAGGCTATGAAAGCTATAATCAAAGAGACGAAAACAAGTGTTGGCAAGGATGAGCAAAGACTGGATCCCTCATACACTGCTGGTGAGAATGGAAAATGGTGTAGTAACTTTGGAAAAGTTACTGGCAGTTCTTCAACAGGTTGACCCATACACCCAGAAATTTTAATTCTCATCCATATTCTTTCTGTCTCTCCATATAGATACATACACACACATATATACATATACACCCCAAAAGAAATGAAAAAACACAAAAACACATGAACACAGGGTGCGGTGGCTGGCACCTGTAATCCCAGCACTTGGGAGGCTACGGTGGGAGAAGGGAGGGAATGCCTGAGTTCACAGCTTTGAGACCAGCTTGAGCCAGAGAGAGACCCCATCTCTAAAAAATAGCCAGGCATTGTGCTGGGTGCCTGTAGTCCCAACTACTTGAGAGGCTGAGGCAACAGAATCATTTGAACCCAAGAGTTTGAGGTGGTTGTGAGCTAAACCGCCATAACACTCTATCAAGGGTGACCAAGTGAGACTGCCTCCAAAAAAAGAAGGGGGGGTATTAAGAATATTCATAGCAGCATCATGAATAATAGCTGAAGTAGAAACAACCTCAAATTTCCATCAATAGATGAATATATAAAAATGTGGTACTGTCATAAAATTTGGCAAAAAAAGGAACAAAGCACTAAAACCTGGTACAAAGATGAATGGATCCTAAAAATTTGTGCTAATGAAAAGAAGCCAGTCACAAATGACCACATAGTGTATGACTCCATTTATAGGAAATGTCCAGAACAGGCAAATCCAGAGGATGCAAGAGGTGCCGGGGGTGGGAAGTGTGTGCCTGCTAAAGGGTGCACAGTTTCTTTTAAGAGTGATGAAAGTGATCTAAAATTGTGGTAATGAGTGCATGCTCTAAATAAACTCAAATAACGAAACTGTATACTTTAAATAAGTGAATTGTATGGTTTGTGAATATTTCAATCAACTGACGACCCCACCCAATCTATTAAATAATACAAGAGATGCCAGAAAATGTGTTTCATATTACAATAAGCACCAGTAAGAATTACCATTTTTAGTCTGGTTTTTCCATTTTAAGTATGCTTGCTCCAAAGATATCTTTCCAAACGTAAATATGTTTTTTATGCTTGTATTTTAACTTACTGAATTCAGGTCAAATAGTAGTATAAAAAAAGCAAAGTACTAAGAGCAGGGTTTTTTTTGTTGTTGTTTGTTTTTTGAGAAAGAGCCTCAAGCTGTCACCCTGGATAGAGTGCCAGGGCATTACAGCTCACAGCAACTTCCAACTCCTGGACTCAAGCGAGTCTCCTGCCTCCGCTTCCCAAGTAGCTGGGACTACAGGCGCTCGCCACAACGCCCGGCCACTTTTTTTTGGTTGCAACCATCATTGTTGTTTGGCGGGTCCGGGCTGGATTTGAACCCGCCAGCTCAGGTGTACGTGGCTGGCGCCTTAGCCGCTTGAACCACAGGCGCTGAGCCCTAAGAGCAGTTTTTAAGATCTATCTACGAATAATTTTATGCTGTGGCTCCAGATGAAATAGACTACCTTCCTTTAAAATTGAAGTTCAAGCACAAAACACAATGTTTTTGGATGGTGTTTTAGACCATAAATTTATTTTGAACAGGAAACGTGTATGTACAGTAACTTCAGTGTCAGCACTATGACTGATGCTTTACATATATACTATTTATAATCCTCCCAACAACCTTGCATCCTTGTTCTCTTTTGGTTTTGAAATACATCAAAAATTAAAAGAGAACAGTTCCATTAGGCTCAGCACCATAAGGGGCCAGCCACATACACCAGAGCTGGTGGGTTCAAATCCAGTCCAGGCCTGCCAAACAACAATGACAACTACAACCAAAAATGGCTGGGCGTTGTGGTGGGTGCCTATAGTCCCAGCTTCTTGGGAGGCTGAGGCAAGAGAACTGCTTGAGCCCAGGAGTTGGAGGTTGCTGTGAGCTGTGATGGCACACCATTCTACCCAGGGTGACAGCTTGAGGCTGAGTGAGGGAGGAAAGAAAGAAAAGAAAGAAAGAAAAGAAAGAAAGAAAAGAAAGAAAGAAAAGAAAGAAAAGAAAGAAAGAAAAGAAAGAAAGAAAGAAAAGAAAGAAAGAAAGAAAAGAAAGAAAGAAAGAAAAGAAAGAAAGAAAAGAAAGAAAAGAAAGAAAGAAAGAAAGAAAGAAAGAAAGAAAGAAAGAAAGAAAGAAAAAGAAAAAAAAAAGAACAATTCAATTAATTCATCTAAGTTTCTGCTTCCTGATCTGTGAAAGAACACTCCTACACATAATCAGAGTTAAAACAACTAAATGAAATAAGGTTATGTTAAGTGCCTGTCAAACAAACAAGCCAATTTTAATTTCTTTTACTCAGCTTCAGCGAAAACAGGTAATAGCATTTAGGAAGCTTGCAGAATGTGTTATGGATGATTAGGCTTATGACCAATACTCAAAAGACCCACAGTGCTGTCATGTTCACCAGGGCTCTAAGTTGTGAGCCCTCTGTCACACAGCATGAGCAACACAATATTGAGATAGAGCACTCAGAGAGGTTATTGTTGTGGTCAAATAAAACTAATAGAGTAAATCTGGTTTAATGATGTAAATTATAATTATGCAAAATAATTAAATGTTTGTAAATAGTAGGCAGTGATTAACTATTATGCCTTATGTAGCCAAAGGAATTGTTTCTGGAGTCATTTGAAAGCCAAACAATAAGCTGTTTCTCAGACCAGCAAGAGACACTGTAGTCACAACCCACAGGGATGATGCAAACTTGGCTCTTCTCACTACTGGCTGTTTCACAGAAGCTTTGGCTGGATGCTGAGAAACCAGTCAGTCTGCACAAAGTATAATTCAGGCTTAGGGACAGAAGGCTTCTTTTGCTTCTTTCCCCAACATTAAAACTGGACAGGGCAGCCTTGCATGGAGAGAGCTAGCAGGAGGGAGAAGATAATCAATCACAGTCTGGGAGACAGGACCACTGGGGTGAGTGTTGGGTGTGGAGGTGGGAGAGGGTTAGAGATAATTGAGTGTGATGAACTATATGTGATAGAGCATAAATCAGCGGATAGACCATCCTGAAGAACTAGAGGGTAGAATAAGCGTACCAGACAGAAAGCTGGCCAAAGGATGTGTGGGAAAAGTGGGAGGGACGGGACATAGAGAAGGAAGACCACTTCTGTATATGTACATTTATTTGCAGTGTTTATCAGAACCCACATTCACCAATTTGCTTAACAACTAGGAGCACAGGTTATAGCATGTCTGCATTTTTTTCATATAGGACCACACCGAGAAGTATGACCAATGTAACAGTCTAGATAGGTGTAATGCAGATAAAATGGTAAGAAACATCAGTATTCCAGAAGCCAACATCACTAAATCAAGAATGATGTGAATCAAGTTTCACAGTACAAATTATAAACCTAACAAAAGGAAAACTGGCTATCACTAACTCTGTGGTAAACAGAGAATGCCCCTTATAGGAAATGGATACTCTTCATACATTGTTGGCGGGAGTATAAACAAACTGGCTTAACCTCTGTGCACAGCAATTTGGCAATATTCTCCATCTCTTTGCCATAAATGTCTTTCTCCTAAAGACAAAGTCCTTCCCTAAAAACTGCAGAAAGACTGACTCATTCTTCCACTGGCCATATACTGCTTTCTTACTGTCACTCTGTAACAATGACTGAAAAATCCTGAAGTTCACACAACCCAGCTCTACTTCTCTCCCTGTTACTCATCAACCTTCCGAATGTTTCTTTGTAGCTGTAATCTTCTCTCTCTCCCACTATCAACCTCAAAAGCTTTGATGTCCTTACCTACAACTCACCCAACACTGTTTAGGTTCTTTTAATCTTTAATAAGTCGTGTCCACCTAGGTTCTTTTAATCTTTAATAAGTCGTGTCCACCGAACTGTAAGACCCCCACTGCCATAACTGTACTCTGTATTATGGTCCAATCCAGAGATACCCCCCACCTTCTGCACTTTATCCTGTGGCCTCACATGTTATTCACATTCAAAATGCTTTTTCTGAACACAATGAATCTCTAGATCTCTAGACCTTGTAACACTGTATTTTCTCTCAATTCAAAAGTTCCCACCATCTATTAATTCTACCACATTATTTACTGAGGCCCTACTTTGTAGGTCACTGTGTTTTTCTCACCTTATACTACCAGGAATATCTGACATTTTTTTTCCTCTGCTGCCAACAGGAAGAGTTGCCTTGGACCGCATGTTAAACACATAAAACTAACCAACAGCTGATGAGCAAAACAAAAGGTCAGTATACACTTTTCAATAACCAACACCACAGATAAGCAAAACAATCCTTCAAAAATCACCATGTGTGGCTCGGCGCCTGTGGCTCAAGCAACTAAGGCACTAGTCACATACACCTGAGCTGGTGGGTTCGAATCCAGCCCCAGCCTGCCAAACAACAATGACAGCTGCAACTAAAAATAGCCAGGCGTTGTGGCAGGTACCTGTAGGCCCAGCTACTTGGGAGGCGAAGGCAAGAGAATCGCTGGAACCCTGGAGTTGGAGGTTGCTGTGAGCTGTGATGCCATGGACTCTACCCAAGGCAACAGCTTGAGACTCCGTCTCAAAAAAAAAAAAAAAAAAAAAATTCAGCATGTGGCCCATAGGGTTCATTTTGGACACCCAATCCTAGACCGTCCATCCCCTGCTGCTATGATCCACCATTTCAGTCACTTTCCCTATTAATCTAGACTCTTCCTTCACTCCTCCAATCCCTCCTTTATGTCTCCATGCAAAATACCCAAACTCTGATGAACAATTATTGCAGTTCCTACTCTCATATACAGTTATCTAAGCAGTAGAAAAGAGACTCACACATGTACATGGTACCACTATAAGCCAACTTAACTATCACCATCATCAGTCAAAGCTCCTCTCCTGTTCTCCTAGGCAGTGGTTCTCAACCTTCCTAATGCCAAGACCCTTTAATACGGCTCCTGTGTGTTGCGACCCACAGGTTGAGAATCACTGTCCTAGGGGCTACTACAAACACGTGTCTGTCTCTTGAATACATTACTCCACCCCATCTATTCCCTGATCAGTCTCGGATGACTCCGCCTCCTTTACACATACCCACAGGCCTATTAGACATCTCTACTTCAAACATTTTTCTCTAAGGAACAAGCTCAATATTTTGAAAACTACTGAACAGAGGAGTAAATAATCATGCATTTATCTTGTCTTACTATATGAACTATATTTCAGGATAATCAAGTGTTTGATGAGAAGTTTCTTTATAAAGATATTCTAGCTACCTTTGAAGGAATGACAAATAAACTAGCACTACTGTGCAACCGCTAAAGAAATAACTGATCTGGGAAATATCATCAATGATTGCTAACACCTCAAAGAGACAACAGACACTACATGCTTTATTTCCACCACCATCCATTAAGAATTCATGTCCCCACAAAATAAATCTGAATGTAATGAAACATAACTACCAATTTATAATACATATAGGAGACAGAAGAGTATGTTAAATGACCCAATAGGGATAAAATCAGCAATTTCCAAACTGGGAAAAATCTACAGAAAAAGAGAAACCTACCAAAAAAAAAAAAAACTTGAAAGACAAGGCCCTTTACAACATATGGACTTTATTTGGATGTTACTTAAAACACACTGTAAGAGGCTCGGCGCCTGTGGCTCAACGGGCTAAGGCGCCAGCCACATACACCTGAGCTGGCGTGTTCGAATCCAGCCCAGGCCCGCCAAACAACAATGATGGCTGCAACCAAAAAATGGCCGGGCGTTGTAGCGGGCGCCTGTAGTCCCAGCTACTTGGGAGGCGGAGGCAGGAGACTTGCTCGAGCCCAGGAATTGGAGGTTGCTGTGAGCTGTGATGCCACAGCACTCTATCCAGGGTGACAGCTTGAGGCTCTGTCTCAAAAAAAAAAAAAAAAAGAAAAAGAAAAACTAAAGCAAGAGGATTGCTTGAGCCCGAGTTGGAGGTTGCTGTGAACTATGATGCCACGGAAAGCTTGAGACTGTCTGAAAAAAAAAAAAAAAAAAGCTGGTTGAGGCTCACTGAGCGGGTCAGCTTCATTTACAAAGATTAC
>CAUYRH010091267.1:0-61574 GCA_963574655.1 Perodicticus potto
ACATGAAAAAATGCTCACCATCCTTAATCATCAGAGAAATGCAAATCAAAACTACTTTGAGATATCACCTAACTCCAAGATTAGCCCACATGACAAAATCCCAAAATGGGAGATGTTGGCGTGGATGTGGAGAAAAGGGAACACTTCTACACTGCTGGTGGGAATGCACACTAATACGTTCCTTTTGGAAGGATGTTTGGAGAGCACTTAGAGATCTAGAAATAGACCTTCCATTCGACCCTATAATTCCTTTACTAGGTATATACCCAGAAGACCAAAAATCACATTGTAACAAAGACATCTGTACCAGAATGTTTATTGCAGCCCAATTCATAATTGCTAAGTCATGGAAGAAGTCCATGTGCCCATTGACCCAGGAATGGATTGATAAATCATGGTATGCGTATACCATGGAATACTATGCAGCCTTAAAGAAAGATGGAGACTTTACCTCTTTCATGTTTACATGGATGGAGCAGGAACATATTCTTGTTAGCAAAGTATCTCAAGAATGGAAGAAAAAGTATCCAATGTACTCAGCCCTACTATGAAGCTAATTTAAAGGTTTCATATGAAGGCTATAACCCATCTATAGTACAAGAATATGGGAAGGGAGGGGAGGGGGGAGGTTAGGGTGGAGGGAGGGTAATTGGTGGGGCCACACCTATGGTGTATCTTAGAAGGGTACAGGCGAAACTTCCTAAATGCAGAATACAAATGTCTTCATATAATAACTAAGAAAATGCCATGAAGGGTATGTTAAATACTTTGATGACAACATTTCAGATTGTATATGAAGCCAGCACATTGTACCCCTTGATTGCACTAATGTACGCAGCTATGATTTAATAAAAAAAAAAAAAAAAGAAAGAAACTCTCTGTGTCTGTTTCCTCATCTGCAGAATGAAGAGGAGGGTGCATGTTCCTGAGAGGTGGTGTGAGGAGGGAACATGCCACTGGTACCCTGCCCCGCACCTGGCAGAGAGGCCACACAGGCTGGGCGACTGGCATTTTGGTTTGTGCTCTTACTGGAGCGCCATCGCAGGAGGGCTGTAGACCCAGGATCCACACACTTAAACATTAGAAAGCACAGCTTTTCCTGCCAGGTAAAGACATCTGGAAGTGAAATGTTTAGCTGAGAAAGGACGGAGGCTTGTATTACTACATTAGGAGTCAGTTTCCATGTGGGAATTCACAGCTCATGTTTTCAAATCAGATCCCAGAAGGTACAAAACGTAAGAAAAACAAAATATTTTTCAGATTCTGTTCGCCCAGAGGAATTTAGAAGTTTCTGTTCTGTGAGACTCTAGAGTCTGACTCTTTGGGTCAAATTCTGATTCTACCACTTTCCCAGCTATCTGGGAAAATTATTTGGTTCTTCTGAGCCTTCATCTCCTCCTCTGTAAAATGGGAACAAGCACTGCTCCCCTGTCAGTGTTCACAGTGAGACCATCTGTGGGTGATACCTAGCAAACAGCCTCTATATAAGTTACAGATTTTCAACTCCAATACAAACTGAGCTTCTCGCTGTGAGTAAAGTTGAGTCCTTATCAAGAGAGAAAACTTGCTGAGCATAACTTCTTCTGAAGCAACTGCGTTAGCAGGACATCCACTTCCCTTTACAAAAGAAGTTTTCAGAATTGGCTGTTTATTAAATTGTGTGGGGAGCTTTAAAAAATGTCAGAGCCTGAGCCTCACCTTCTAAGGTGCTGATGTAATTGATCTGGGCTGTGGCCTGGCAACGAGTTGCATAAAAGCTCCAGATGGTGCTAACGGTCATCCAGGGCTGGGCACCACTGCCTCAAAAATGCCTTCCTGCACACTTGCATGTTAGATTTCATTTTCTATATTTTCATGTATAATACGCTAATGTAGGCAAGCTGAAAAGTAATTTCAGAACAGAGCTTATTTGAAATTAAAGCAGTTTGTCTGGCTTTCAAGGATCAGGAGAACAAAGGGTAAGGACATGTAAGTCTCCAAGTATTTTTGTAAGCTGTGTTGTTCTTTAGAACCATGAACCTGCCCCCATTCTCTTTGAAATCCCCTCCATTTACACAAGGGATGGGAGTCCTCTGCCATCCCTCAGAGATCCCCAAACTGGGTCTTTATAACATGTGTGCACACTTCACGCAAATCAACAGCCAACGTCAAGGGAAGCCTTCAAGGGAAGAGTCTCTGGAAAGATATGAAGGAACGTGTAGGAAAGGGGTGGGGTGGGCTGGGTCAGGGAAGACTCTGCCTCTATTTCTGTGGCAAAGGACTTCAGGAGGAAGCCACTGTAGTTCTACTTGTGGGAAGCCCAGAGCCCTTCTGGGAATAAATTAAGGGTCAGGCAGTGGCTATCAGCTAATCCTCAGGAATGAATGGGGATTTGAGGCTGGTACCAGGGGAGTACAGCATACAAGGACCCCCTTCCAATCAATGAGGTGCAAACACACAGGAAGGAGGGGTGCACAGAGGAGAGAGGTGGGGCATATCTGGTGAGTCTGGGGACAGCAGTTAGGTGCAGGGAAGCTTCCAGGACAGCCCTGCAGCGTGCTCGTCTCATTTCCCTTTGGAGCCAGACTAGCTGGTCTGAGACCTAGCTTTGCCAGTATGTGACCTGGACATGTCCCTTAACCTCTCAATGCCTTGGTTTCCCCACCTAAAATGGTGATGGTAATTGTATTCACCTCACAGAGCTGTTGAAAGACTCAAATGCCAATCAAAGTAATTAAATGTAATGTAATTACATGTAATCCTTGTCAAGTGCTTAAAGTGGTGCTTAGGGCATACTAACGACCACATTCAATGTTAATATCATTGTTATTTCCAATCCAGCACTGAAGAAGCATGGCTAGGTCTTAGCAAAATGTTTTACTAAAACAAACGTGACTGCAATGAAAGGGGCTGTATAAGAAAATTAAAAGAGAGATCTCTGGTTTGGCAGAATTCTTATGCCGTGAGGACGCTTCCTTTAACTTCAGCAGAGGAAGTGTGGGCAGGAGGTGGTAGCTGAGACAAAGCTAGGAAAAGAATGCTGCTGTCAGGCCGAGGCCACCTGGTGTCCTCCAAAGTGACAGCAGGGATGCTGCAAGAAAAATGTGGCTGAGCTGCAGCCTTTCTGCCTCCGAGAAGAACTCATTGTACTTGGAGTAGACTGAGCCACCCTGTGTGCCAAGGCGACTAAAAAGAGCTCTCCCAATTATTAGGTCTTATAGTTCCTTTTTAGAGGACCTGAGTTCTTGGCCAGCTGGTCCCTAAGCAGACAGCCTACCCGACCTGGAGGTGGAGTGGTCTCATTCTGCCCTCTTTGTGGGGTCGGTTCTGCTGCATGGAGAGGGGCGCACAGATTCTCAGGAGCGACTAACCTGAGGGTTTGGGAGCTTTTGGAAAGTGAGTTAGGATGACGCCATAAGGAGACCCTGGCCCTCCCTCATCCTCAACTGCCCCAGAACCACAGATTCTGTGGCTCCTGTCACACTGCCTGGCATGAGGGGGTACTCAGACCCTGCTGAGTCCGAGGCTCAGACAGTACAGTCAGAAATTTGGTCAAGGGAGTTAGAGTAACCAATTCTGGGTCCGGGGAAGCCATGATTTTACCTGTGACATGTAAGAATTAACGAACTCCCCAAATAGCTTCAAGTCTAGAGAAGATTCCGAAGATTCAAAGTGTAGCTAGGTAATACAAAAAATTATTTCAGGGTATCTGTTAAGAAAGACATCAACCCAAGTTTCCTCAGAAATGGAATTCTTTCAAAAGGCTTCAAGGTTCTAAAAATTAACTAACATTGTACGTTTAGTGTCACATGAATTTCGCATCTGCCACTGAGTTTCTTACTAATGAGAAAAGCTGTTGGTGGAGGAATTATTGGGAGATAATCACTAAGCACAAATTAGGTTATAATTGGGAGGCAGGGGGTATGTTAATGAGTAGCAAAGCTAATAGACCAGTGTTACCCCAACAGAAAACTCTTCCTTCTCATGGGTCTTTGAGCTAATTTCTGTTAGATTGGAATCTTGAGTTTAGGTACAAATCCCCTTAGAGAGCATGGAGGCAGTTATTTGAAACTATATAGTCTCAGAGGGAAGACTCACCCTCTGAAGTCTTTTAGCCTCAAAGTCCAGTGGAGGATATTAGATCTATCTAATACCCTGTTCTCAAGTATAACCAGGAGATACCTTGTTAGCCCCAAACACAAACTAGCCCCAAATTACATTCTGAAATGCTTCTAAACATGCATGCGAAAGAATCTCTTCTCTTTGGGGAACCCCCAACCTTGCATGAGCGGAGAAGCTAGCCCTCGTTATCATGAAGATCAGAGCAGGGGCCAAGCTTACCACCATGTGGCCCAGCTGTAGTTCCCACCACGCATGCTCAGCCCTCACTTCATGATCTTGCTCAGACACTGAAGGCAGCCTGCTGATTCAATGTCAGACAGACCGGAGTAGGAGCTACGTAGCGAACACACAGTAATTTGTCATAGAAGGTAACGGGGAAATTGGGGCATTTTACTGGCCACAAGAAAGTAACTATGTTATTGAAGAAATAAAACATTTGCAGAAAGCCAACGTAAAAAACAGGATGTGGCTGGTGGCTACCCTAAATACGCCGAACTGATCATTACGTAATGAAATGTAATGTAACCACGCCTGTAATGAAATCGCACAGGTACGCCATAAGTAGGTACAACTGTTAAGTATCGAAAAAATTAAAAAATTAAAAAACATGAGAAACCCATGATGGTTTCTAAAGCCAGAGCCCTTCTCCCAGGTTCAGAAGTTAGCAGTGACATTGATGAAGATCTGTAGCTCTTGAAATTAGACACTCCAATGAGATGGATCCCTGCTGCCGTGTGGTTCTGACCCCTCTGTAGAAGAAAATCACCAGTGCATAACCTGTCAGAGGTCATGGCTTGTGGGTCCCACATGATCCTCATCGCCATGTCTTTCTGGTTCCCTTCCCTTCCCTTCCCTTCTTCCCTTCCCTTCCCTTCCCTTCCCTTCCCTTCCCTTCCCCTCTCCCCTCCCCTCCCCTCCCCTCTTCCCTCCTTTCTTTCTTTCTTTCAAGAGAAATAAATAAGAATACTGAATTTGTACAGGAAATTTGCTGGTTTAAAAAGTGTTAACAAATTAAAAACTTAAAAAACCTGGAAGTCACACAAAACACCACACCCAAAATACTCAGCCTGCATTCATTTTCCATGCGGCCTAGACTGAGTCTGTCTCAGGGTGGTGATTCCAGTCTCAAGAGATATAAACAGAAAGCGCTAACAGAACTCAGAGGCGGGTGATCTGGGGATGAGCTGAAAGACATGGAAGACAGCATCGAGAAACGCCATAATAACTCTGCCTCTTTGTTCCAAAGACATGATTGCTGTCATTTTTACCATTCAAAAATTAGAGGTTTTTAAAAAATTATGAAGTACTTTAAATTATGAATATATTCTGTTTATACAGACCCATAGGAAGTCTGTTTGTCCCTAGAAAGCTGTTCCTGGCTGTTCAGGCATGCGATTCTATGATGTAATATGTTGGGACGGAGGTTAAACAAATCCCTGAGGCAAAACAGTTTTGAAAACTCAGGAATCCTAACACATGTCATTTTTTCAATTTAATAGAGTAATATTCTACTAAAAGAACATCTACTCTCTGAAGAAATATCTGCTGCTGAATGTTGCCTTAAGGAACTAGAATAGTCTCATTTTTACCAAGAGCTTGTATATAAAATTAGATTACACTGACATTTCAGAGAGCATCATTAACTGTTCCATTTTGTAGGATAATGAGATGACGTTTCTATAATTTTTTTGTATAACTTTTTAAGGGAGAAAGTTACTTTTAAATTTCGTAATGGTCACAATTACATATTAGAGAGAGGGATTTTTTTTTTCTGGTATATTTTTCTACTGTCTTATATTTTGAAAAATCTAGTTAATTTATAAACAATAAAAGTTCCTCTGTTTAGTGTACCATTTTGTGAATTTTGACAAACATATACAGTTGTGTAACCCCTGGTCCCGTGTTCTGATAATTGGAAGTAAAATGTAAAGAGAGTCTCAAATCTAGATTCATTAATGGCTGCAATTTATTCCTTTAACACAGCCATTTTGCCACCTACTAATGTACCAGGAATTGGGAATACAAAAGGGCACAGACCTGGGTCCTGCCTTCAGGGAGTCCTCTGTTGCGCAAAGGAGCCAGACACCTAGTAGAAAATGTACTAAGACAGACAGTTGCTATAAAGGATGTGTGCACAGATACCGCTCCCATTTATCCACCTGTAATACCATCATGCCTAGGGAAGATGGGAAATTGTATGTGTTGGCCTCCTCTTTATAAAAATTCATAATGAACATTTTGTAAATAAAGGTACATTTAGCCTCTGATCCATCCATTGATACCAGGACTACTGTTACATGTTGAGAATAAAACTGTGGATGAGAGAGCCCAACAAACACTCTGCCTACTGGGAAACAAACAGGTGAGCAAGGAGATACAGCACAGACAGGGGAGTTCTCTGCTGGGAAAGGACAGAGATCTCAGGCTGGGGGCCTGTGCAAAGCCACAGCTTCCTCTGTCTGGGGAGTTTGGAAAGCTCTTGATGAATTCCTTTTGTGACTCCTCCAGCATAGCCCAATTCTGGAAGAGGCTGAGGAAAACTTCCCAGAGTGGTAAGAAGCTTGCTTGGTAGATTGATTTATGACTGGTTAATGACGGAGAAAATGTGCGAGAGAGCAGTTACTCAAAACTGCAGGCTAAGGAAGCTTCTGTTTTTCACGCTCCAATCAGGCTTAGAAAAATGGCTGTCTTGCCGACAGGGAGTCTATGCTCCGCTGAGCCATGTGGTGGCAACGCCCGGAAAGCCATTTATTAGTAAGGGGAGGACGGGGAACAAGCCTGGGTGTCTGGTACCAGCCACCCCAGCGGGCCCCACTGGCCCAGCTCCAGGTGCTGACAGGCAGAGGCTGGGCCGTGATGAAGTGGACATTGGCAGGGCCTGTTCCAGCCAGCCAGTCAGCCATGGGGTGCTGAGATAAGCAACCCTAATGGGCCGCCTTGGCTACCCTGTCAATCTCAAGGTCGGCAGACGGTGGTCAGAAGGCAGCTAGAGCAAAAGGCTCCTTGGATTGGAATGCTTGGCTTTGCCCAGATCCATTTGGCCTGGACTTCTGTCTCCTTGACCTCGCTGGGCTGTGTTCATGGGCTCTCAATGGGGATACTTAATTTAAATGTTTGGAACTTTATTGGCTTGCAATTCTATCCCTGTCCCTTCCTACCTCTCCATTACAAATTAATGGAAAGCTTCACCTTGGGCCAATAACTGCCTTCAAGCCCCTTTACCCTTGGCCTCACCCTCACAGTCTCATCTGTCTTCCCACATGCCTAGATGCTGGATGCTTTGCAGAAGCACCAAGTCAGCCTTGGAGTCAGACAGCCCTGGTGTTCTCAGCCTTGGCATGGCTGACATCTCGGCTTCTTCGTGACTCAGTGCAGTGGGGGCTGTCCTGCACACCCCGGGGTGTTCCGCAGCACCCTAACCTGTGCCCACCAGACACCAGAGGATCACCTCTCCTGATGGCAACGAACACTGTTGCCAGACCTCCAAATGTCCCCTAGGGGATAAAATGGCCCCTTGTTGAGAAACACTGAACTAGACCTGATTTTAGATTCTACTCCTACCACTTACCAAGTTACTTAGCTTCTCTTAGCCCCAATTTTCTTATTCATAAAATGTTATAAAAATTGGAAAAATGCGGAGTCAGTTAATTCCTGGCGTGTGGTATGCCTTCTAAGTGCAGCTATTACCATGTATTACCATTTTAATACTCTGTGAATTTTTCCTAGATAATTTTTTTATTTGTGATTCCAGATTTCTAGTGACCAAATTATTCAAGAAAGATTATGGAACTGCCAGAAATTTCCTTGGCTCTGCAGCCTGCCACATAAGGATGCTTGGCTTGGGATGTATCACCTAAAAGTAGAGTTTGGGATCTCTTTCTGGGAAAGCTGCTATTTTAGACATTCTTGCAAAATGGGATCAGCTGTCCCATGAGCTTACAGAAACTTCTGTCTGTGACAGCCAGCTCTGGGTCTGAACTGGCTCCTTCACTTCCCCTTATGAGCATGTAGGTGGCTCACGGTTTCAGAAGCCAAAATTTAATACCCCACTCTTGAGTTTCAGGCCTTAGAATAGATCCAAACCTGTTTTTTAGTAAAGTATTAGGTTATTTGAAAAGAGGGAGCTATTTCATAAAATAAGTTGTAATTTTCCCCCAAATTGGCCTTTTAGGATGGCTGATCAGGGTTTTGGGAATGTTTTCCTGTTATCTCCACCACCAACACACACAGTTTTCTCTTTCAGAAAATATGCACCATTTTTTACATTTACATAGGAAAGAAAGTCTTCTTCAAGAAATTACTGTTCTTTTGGCTGGTTTGTAAGAACAGAGAGGGGAAGAAGCACGGAAGAAGAGGCACATGTTGCTGCTTATTTAAAGTGGGAGGCACAGCCACAAAAATAAACATTGGTGATCTGATATCTTTGTAACGACGTGGGTGGAACTGGAGACTATCCTTTTAAGTGAAGTATTGCAAGATCAGATAAACCCCACCACATATACTCAATACCAAATTGGAGCTAGGCGATTAACACCTAAGTACACGTAAGTAAAACTCAAGCCGAATCAAGTAAGTGGAAGGGGTGAGGCGAGGTTGGGTTAATTCTTATCTAATTGGTACAATGCACATATTCTGGGTGAAGGGCACACCTATAACTTTGACTTAAAATGTAGAAAAGTGAATTATGTAACCAAAACATGTATACTTCTGTAATATTCTAAAATTCACAAAAGAAAAAAAGAAAAAAAAGTGTCAGGTGATAAGCTACCCCTTCTTCCGAGTACCCTCTGTTGCAACCCCTATGGCCCTGTTCTCGTTTGCCACCCCAGGAAGGAACCAGGCATGACCAAGATTAGAAGTACAAGCTTGCAGGAGGCGGGCTCTCCTTGATTGCAGGGTAGCCCCCAGCAACCTCTGCAGTAGCCTTTTATTGAGACGATACATGACAGGTGAGGGGCATATTAGACAATGACTGCGTGCCTAAGGATCGCCATAGGCTCAGGCTCTTTCTCCACAAGGAGCACCTGCAGTTGGATTGCCCCAGGGGCTGCCCCCCTAGTCGCAAATCTTCTTGCTCAGAGGTCATTTGGCTCTTGGCGTCCTCTACAACTCTTCCTCTTTTCCTCCTTTCTAGCCTTTTCATTTTTTCTTTTCTTTTGCTTTTTCTTTTTCCTTTACTTCTTCCTTTCCTTCCCTTCCTTCCTTCCCTCCCTTCCTCCCTCTCTTCCTCCCTTCCTTCTTTATTCCTACCCTTCCTTCCCTTCCCTTCCCTTCCCTTCCCTCCCTCCCTCCTTCCCTCCCTCCCTCATTTTGTCTGTTCTAGGGCCTGCCATGCATGATGATAGCTACAGATTAGGACATAATAACTGATCTGAATAGGAATGACAAAATTCATTTCTCAGTTCTGTTTGAGTGAGCCATGTGTCAAACATAAAGGCACACTTTGGCTGTATGCAAATTTTGATCAAAGTTTTACTCTTTTGGAAGAATAAGAATGTTGAGTACCAAAGAATAAAAAAAAGAGTAGGACAGTCTTTATACCCAAGAAGTAGAGAATCCACCAAGGAGAGAACAGATGAGAGTAGTGAAGATTAAATTGGACAACTGGCTGAAAAGATATTAGAACAGTGCTAAGTGGTCAGTGCATGTCAGGGGAGAAGAGGAAGAGAAGGAATGAAGGAGGAAAGAACTAAGGAAGGAAGAAGAAAGGAGGGTAGGAAAAGGGGCGGAAATGGAACTCTATAGGCTAAATATATGTTAAATGACAAATGTGGGCAACAGGTAATTCTTTAGGAATTTAGAGAAGATTCCAGGGCATGGATGAGTCAGCATACTTTTTGGGGTAAACATGGAGAGACATCTAAAATATCGAAATCATTGAGCAGAAACAGAGGCCTCAGTTTAGCCAATAACTCAAATATTTCTAAGAGATAAATACTTATCAGGCAACATTTTATTAACATGACTTCTTTTGACTTGCTAGAATTTTCTTCTGAGCTCCTCACAATGTCAAGATAATGCAGGAAAATTAAAAACCACTGCCTTTTAGTATCATATGCTACTATTTTTAGAACAAATTTTAAATTTTTGTGAGCAAAATTTTCTCATGTACTGGGTCTTCCATGTCTCTGATGGAGAGGTAAGGTACCTCTGGGCAACTGTGCAGCTGTCTTCCCTGAAGGGAACCAGAAAGAGACATATCCCTTTACTTACCCACTCTGAGCAGGTGCTCATGAATTTCCCTCAATGGGGGGTGGTAAGTTCCCTAAGTTGCTACCTGCTGTGTAAGTAGTAATTTCTTACACTGTTCCTAAGTTTACATCTTTGGATGTTTAGATTCATATCTAAATTCCTAAAATGTTCTATTTCTATATGAGGAAAAACATATCCAATCCCATGACTTTCATTTACCTGTTATAGGATCAACTAGGATCAAGCTTTCATTTCCATTTAGAACAAGAGGCCCCTGGATCTTGGTGCATTTGGGAAAGTGAGATGACAGGAAGCCTGGATCCAGAAATATGAGGCACCATGCCAGTGACAGCTTGGTATCCCTTCACACTTATAAATCATTAGTATTTGCGTATTGGTTTAACATTTATTTAGTAAGGGTGACTAGATATTAATTTTTATTAATAAAAGTGGTATACTTTCTTAATGCTAAAAATTAAGACCTCATGAACATAAATGGTAACATACATTAACAATCATGTCAAGTATGAAATTCCTTTTTTCCCCCATTTTTTACTTCCTTACAATTATCTTGGAATTTCCCTTTTCTGGACTAATTTCTTGGACAGTGTATTAAAGTATCCAAACTTTAGATAATAAAATAATCATATTTTCAGTAAATAGCACTCTGGCATGCATTTAAAAAACTTTCTTTTGGTTTTAGAAGTCTATTAAGTAGCTGGTTTTAAGATTTGTACCCAGCAGAGAAAGCTTTGGATAAATGGTGTTTATCACTCCACTTGGGCTGTCTACCTTATTACAAGCAAGACCACGTGTTTTAGCAGTGTACTCTAGATGGAAACCCGAGTCAGCAGGTACCGTGTTTCTACGTTATTCTGCCTGGTTGACCTGCCCCTGTATCCAGCTCTGGAGGACAGACCTAAGCACCGGCACTGCGGCTCCCAGGGCTATTCTTTGAAGACTAGGTACATGGGAATTACTCATGAGTGATTGAGTTTCCAGAGGCTTCTATTTATAGATATCTAAAAATAAAATGGAATATGCGCTTATTGACAAGGCATATTTAGAAACAGGATGAAGATAATTCCATTAGGACCCCACCACATCTTCCATGGTTTTAAAAATTCCAGTTGAATCTCTCAATGTGTAGCTTTCCTTTCAAAATGTTATTAGTCATCTCATTCCTGTTTGGCATTACTCGTCTTTGTCTCAATCTTCTCTTACTTGTGGTCTGTTTTATAATGTAATATAACTTAGACTGTATGATATAAGGATAGACTTTGGCTTCAGAAACTTAGGGTAGCTCTAAGTTATCTTTAAAACCCTCTGTGGAATGTGGTGGGCAAATTATACCTCTGGCCTTAGAACATCACTTAAATTGCTCCTATGCTGGCTTTAGATCCTTTTTTTCTTTTTTTGTCGCTGACCTCACCTCCTGTCGCTCTGCCTCCTTCGCTTTTATTGTCTACAGTGGAATTTGCTGTTCCTTAAATATGCCACACTCATCCCTACCTCAGTTTTTGCATTTGTTCTTTTCTTTGTCTATAACACTGTTTTGTGATGTCTACCTAGTTCAATCTCTCACATCGTTTAGGTGTCTATTCAAGTATTACCTTCTCCTCAGAGAGTCATTTTCTAAACACTCCATTTAAATAAGTCACCGGCCCTTACCACCATTCTCTGTCACCTTCCCTGACTTTTCCTTCATTTTTCATCACTATGAGAAGTGGATACCTATTGATGTCATAGTAGGTATTTATGTCAATATCTCATTCACTAGACTATGAACTCATCTGGGTTAATTTTTACCTGTTATATATAATACTTCATCTCTAGTATAGTATCTCTGAAGTCCACCAGAGCTAACTTAGGAACAATATGAGGAATTACTACTTACATAATAGCTAGTGGCTTAAAGAACTTTCAGTTCCACATTGAGAGAAGTTCATGGCCACCAGGTTAAAGTAGGTAAGCAAGGGAGACTGTAGTATTCGAGGGCAAGTCTCTGGCTCTTTCTGGTTCCTGGCTTCTAGGAAGGGCTCCGTAGTATGTATTTTTGCTTCAAAGTAAGAGTTGTGAATAGACAGTGTCCAATAATTTCTCTAGTTCTAAAATTTTGAAGTCCTCATAAATCCCAAAATTGTCATCAATTGAGCCTAATAGGAAAAACCTGCTTTTGGAATTCCTATAAGATCCTAGATTAGGAAAATTCTGTCAATATCATATTGACAAGAGAAAATGTAGTAATTGGCTTCTCTCCATTTTTTGTATTTTTCACTGGAGAGAATCAGAAAGATATAAAAACAATCAGAATGTTCCGCTGGTAGAATTGGACTGACAGGGCAGATATACTCTCTACTTTCCAAAGTGACTCTGTTGGCAAAAATGTAGAAAAGCTTGAGTCTTAACAGCTGTGACCAGGGCCCCAGGCTGAGCTGCAGAGAAGGCTAGGCATATTCTACATGTAACCACCCCTTTTCACTCCAGTTATTGTTCTCCAGCTATTAAATTTCCTCATGCTGTCATTTACCTTCTAAACTCGCTCCTTCTTCCTGACTGCTCTGCTGATTTGCACAAGCAACCTTGTTTCTTCCTTGCTGAGCTAGAGCTCCAGTCCCTTGAGTTCTTATCAATAGCCCAGTTGATTAAAACATTTATATTTATATTAATGAGGCCTAAAGAAAATATGCAGTTTGAAACAATGGTCCGATGTCATGCCTGTTCTTCCAGGACCTGAAATTGATAGGATTAGGATTGGTGTCTTTCTCTCTCTCATACACAGATATACTACTTACTGTACATGTCATTTTTTGGCCAAGTCCGCACTGTAAGGTAGGGTCCGATAAACAAAGCCTTGCTTTGGTGGAGATCCCTGTGTTGATCATATGTTTGTAGGTTTGAAGGTACAATCTCTGACATTTTTCTAATTAGACCAAATTAGCAAACAATGGTTTCCAGACAAAATGATTTCCTAACCACTGCAATTTTATGGTCTTATGGCACAGACTACAGAAAATGGACTCCGTAATTTAACAGAATAGTTAAATATAAGAATTCCTTAGAGTCCCCTTGACTCGGAACCAGAGCAGGGATTCTTCTTCTCACTTTGCCATTAAAAGATTTAATCCTTTATCTTGGGTTTCAAGAGAAAGTCTGGGTTCTGGGAGAAAGTCTGGGTTCTCACTCCCAGTGAGATGATGAGTAGGGCTAATTCCTGCGTATACATAACCTTCCCTGGAGAGTCTTAGGATTACTAAAGGGAGAGGACCCTGGAAGAAGGCTGGGCTTTCTGCTCATTTGTCTCCGAGCCCTCATAATTGGGTGTATAAATGGTAAGTGACATCATCTGTCCCTGAGCTGCCTAAATTTGAAAAAGGCTGTTATTTTAAAAGTGGGGCCAGTGTCCAATGGCAGCCCCAGGTACAAAATAGACTTGGGTTTCACCCAAGAGGCTTGCAGCCGTGACTCCAAATGCAGTGCAGCTGGGTGTGAGCAGGGAACACAGGACACTATGCCTTTGGCCTTAAAAAAAAATACAGGGTTTGGAGATGGTTTCCTGAGAGACCTTTATATTCTGGGTCCTTTAAGCTAGTCCCAGGGCTTTGTGTGCACTGTGTCTTTGGACCCCCTGGTGTCCCAGGAAGGAAAGAGGAGGCAACATCTTTGCATGAGTCTGGAGTGGCAGTGACACTCCAGCATAGCCAGAAGCAAGCTAGGACCCCTCCTTGCTTTCCTTCTCTTAAATAAAGCAGAGGTTTATGATCACTGGTCTAAGCGTGCACAGAGCACCTCCTTCATCTCCCGGGAACAGAACACCGGGTGGCTCTTGTAACAGTCCCCCGTCCGTCCTACTGCCCTGCCAAATCTGAAGGGGAACAACCTGATGAGAAGTTTGGGGAAGTGGCCAGGGCAGACCACAGCAGAGGCCACAGCACAGAGGACTGAAGGGGCTGAGGCAAAGGCCAGGCTGGGCAGAACCATGTCACACATCAGTCCTCCAACTCTGATGAGCCTCTACCGCTTCTGGTATAACCAGCAGGAGTTCCCAGCTCTCTCTTGGCAAATGATGTTTTCCAGATGTCCTGAGCTTGCTCTGGTCTCCCATCCACTCAGCCATCTTGAGTTTGGAGTCGATCCAGGGACCCCTCTACCTCTCCAACACAGATCCAGTGGTGCCTTTCGAGAGGTGACTTCAGTGGACCCCAGAATAGGCTGGAGGGTAGATTTGTGATGAAGCCCGTGACCTTAGTGAGAGCAATGACACCTATATTCCTGTGCTTGTCCCACCAACAGCGTCATAGCCCTTGGTTTGAAATGCTGCCATAATGACATCACATGATATCTTCCATTTCCCAGCATGCTCTTCTTGTGTGGTGTCACCATTCACTATGGTGTTTGGAAATGACCTCTGGACACTTCATGGAGTGTTTCCCGGGTGGAGGAATTGCTGTCCTGGAGGACATTATTGAGGGCATGGTGGACACAGAGCTCCCTGTGCTCTTTCTCATGGGGGAGCTGTGGGGTGCCACCCAGGGCAGCTCAGATTTGGTCTTGTCTCCTGTCCTTGGTAGGCAACTCATGTTTTTCATGAGTTAGGTTTCCAAAGAGGGCTAAAAACCACCCACTCCTTCCTCCTGAGGGCTTCTCAGCTTTCCTGAAATCCCTGAGGTCCGCCTTATTCTCTGAGGTCCATATACTTTGTCGCTGGAAGAAATGGTTGGAATCAAACATGGGAAAAATCCACCTCTTCTGTCTTCTCAGTGGAAAAATAACCTTTAGATTGGTTTATTTTGCCACCACTAACAAAGTGCAGAATTTAAAAAAATCATCAACTATAAGACTTTGTTTCCCTTTCCCCACCTTCATTTCCCAGCCCCCTCTAAAATCCCCACAATTTTCCTGCTGTGTTTTTCTGTTTGTAAACACCAACCAGGCCTCAACACAGGGGCACGGAATGAAATAGTTCACACGGGTCCTTTTCCTCCATTTCTTTCCAGCCATGATGCTAAAGACTCAGGAGGCAAAGCCCAGGATGGTGATGGATAAAATGCACGATCTGAAAAGCTAGTGGGGCCCTCCAGGTCAGCCCTGCATACCTTGGGTGTGGTGGGGTCTCACAGGACACGGGCCAAGGCAGAAATGGTCCCTGGATGGCTTGGTCACTGCTTTGTCATCAGGGCTGGTATGTGCATGGCCTACACACGGTCCCATTTCTTTTGATCCAAAGATATGCAGTAATGGATATGTGAGAGAATGGAATCACTCTTTCTTTGAATTTATAACCTCATTTTTCACTTAATAATATCAAAAATATTTTTCCACTAAATAATTTTCTGCAGCATCACATTTAGTGAGTCCACATTGTGATATTATGATACAAAATTTATTTATTTATTTATTTATGTATTTATTTGTTTATTGAGACAGAGTCTTACTTTGTTGCCCTCAGTGCAGTGCTGTGGCGTCACAGCTCACAGAAACCTCAAACGCTTGGGTTTAAGTGATTCTCTTGCCTCATCCTCCCAAGTAGCTGGGACTACAAGGGCCACCACAACTCCTGGCTAGTTTTAGAGACAAGGTGTCACTCTGGCTGAGGCTGGTCTCGAACCTGTGAGCTTAGGTAATCCACTTGCCTCGGCCTCCCAGAGTGCTAGGATTACAAGTGTGAGCCCAGCCTACAAAATTTACTTAAATCAAGTGTATATTGTTGTGTAATTGGTTGTTTCCCATTTTTCAGTTACAAATTATTGCAATAAACATTCTCATATATTAATTTTGGTGCAATTAAGATTTTTTTTTCTTCATACGATTTTCTGTCAGTGGAGTTGTTGAATAGGAAAGCCTTTCTCAAAAGAGTTTCCTGCTTCCTACTTGGCCTGAACTTACATTTTTTTACAGGGTTAATTAAATTCATTTATTTGGTAAAATTGCTACTTGTTTGATTTCTTCTAAGCCTTTTTATTTGTTAGTGAATGCATTTTGCAAAACATTCTTCCTATTGAATATTCATATCGAATAAAGGAAAGTGACCAGATATTTGTGTATTTTATTCATTGCTTCTTGAAATTCCAGCCCGCTGCCCCCCACCATGATGTGATCTGTGGGTTGCATCAGCCCATAGGTATGGCTATTTGGCATTTATAGTGATGAAAAATATTAAATTGCCAACTTTTAAAACTTGAGGGATATTGTATATAGCATTTGGATTTTCAAGTGCTCTTGTAAAATTGAGAATCTGGCAACAATGGGCAGCATTCCCAGGTGATAAGAATTAGTGGGAGTGGAGTAATTACTCTTGTTTAGCTAGGGCATGGCCTCTCCACTTTGCCATAGTTCTCACTCAGCCAGGGTCAGTTGATCAGAACACAGCCAGACTCTTCTAGGCATTTGGATTCACAACCCCTGATTTTGCAGGATAGAGCCTATTGGAAGACTAATGCTGCTCATAGATAGTCAAACCCCGAGTTCCATTTAAAACCAGGTGACTCTGGTCCCTACGTGAAGACAAGAAAATTTCCCAGGGTCGGTGAGTAACATTCTGCCATGAGTCCTTTCCTTTCCTTCTCCAAGAAATTCTAGAAATTCCCTTTGGTAACTTACCGTATTTATACTTCTAAAAGGAAACTTGACTATCTTGAGATACAGAACAGACTTGTCCTTTGTACTTTAATAAGCATACATTTTTCTAAGCAAAGATTCATTATCTCTAGAAATATTCAAACAGCCTGTATCTATATAATGTCTCCCAGATTTTTTAAGTTTCAATTTTAAGGGTACATTGAAGTTGTAGTTCTTACTCCTCACAACGGTAAACACGTAAGTTGAGATCAACTTATTAATCTGAAATATTTGCCATGTATTTCCCTATCCAGCCAAAGAGAATTCTCTAATTTCAGATCAATTTCCAGGTTTGTTTTCTTCCTATAAACAGAAGTTTTTTTTCTACTAGGAGAGAGGTAAGGTCAGTTAATACAATAAGGCGATATAGAAAAGGGAGGGTGGGAAAAGACTGAGCAAGGAGAATGATGTGTTGAGAGATTTTATGGGGAATTGTGAATTAAAATGCTCTAGATTGACAGCAAGTATAAGGGGAAAGGGTTAGAAGGCAAAAGGGGTTTTAATAAACATTGTTATGGTCTTTGAGTTTGGAAGCCCTTTATAGTTCTTAAGAAACATGAGGAAGGGGTTTTAGTTGTTTTGAAATTACTTTTGGCTGTGGGAAGCTGTTTCTTGAAACTGCTCTGAGACTGAACTGTGTCTGCTTCAGGTTTATAAAGGTCACACTGGCTTATGGATAGGTTTTCCTGTTCAGATCCTTATTTTGTGCTAGGATTCTATTCATCTGCTGTTCATGATAGGAAGTACTGAACACCTGTTTAAACAAATTTAAGGTTGTTTCTTCTGGCCTAGAGTTTTGGTGTGTTCCCTCTTAAAAAAATCGAAGACCTGGACAATTGAGATATATATTTCTTTTCTCCCTTTCTGTTTATATTTCTCATTCTATGGTTTTTCTGAGATGGGAATCCACATGAAAGGTCATACTTCTTCTGGCTCTAAGATTTGATTTCTTAAAGACATCCCAGGTCAGCTAGAGTGCTAGAGTTTATTACTTTTCAAAAACCAAACCCCTGCCAAGTGAAAGAAGAGAAGGGCATGCTTAGATGAAAGTGCCTGATGTTCAAATTCTGGAGTTTGTTGACATTTTATTGCTCAATGCAATTCTTCCTACCCTTCAGGGCATTTTGCTTAAAGATTTCCCAAGAACAGTATGATGAGGCTTCAAAGCAAGAGACAGGTTTTAGCAACAACGCTCTTATTCCAGTTTATGTGAATCACTTGTCCAAAACCTCGTATAAATCTGAAATTTTTCCTATAAACACTTATGCCCAGAAAATATGGTAAGCTATGTAAAAAGCTTTGGAAAGGTAACGCTCGTGTAATAGATCTGTGTGGGGGCTGAAGGAAGAAGAGGTGAGTGTAAGCTAGATTGGAGATGTGTGATACAAAATTCATTCATAGGTGTATCTGTCACTAGACGTCCACAGTGCTGGTCGATGGATATGAATTTGTTAGTAAGAAGTGAATGTGTTGGTCTAACGCCTTACACATTGAATTATGACAAATGTAAAAACAAGGTGATGTATAACCACGAGAAGTTTGTCTTTCATGGTGATTTATTCCATGGGTCAAGGGGAATATGAGTGGTTTTCATCTTTCAGAACCATGTGCATACCAATAAAACATGGCCTTGGTCGGGGATATATTCTAGTTCCTTTATGATTAAAATATGATGTGCCAATTCTTACACTGGAAGGGCTATCCAGGTCCTTTCTTACTATTCTCTGGTTTTAGAATTAACTCCTCTCTCTTGTTTCTCAAATTGTACTGGATTGGGTCCTTGTCACAGTCAAGTGAGTGAGCCCCCATAGCAGCATTTCTGCGCAAACACGCCCACGGAAACAACTGGGCCTGGTGCTCATGGTTGTATCAACCTAAATGCATTAGTGAGGACAGAGGAATCTCATATTCTCTGGAGGTTTAATAAACAAAGTTTATGCTTTCCTGTGTCTAGAATCACGTGAATGTGCAGAAAGAATTGGGAGGCAGCCGATGTCCCAGGTCTCTGCTCAGCATGAGACGCTCTCCCCACTCCATCTGTTTATTACTGAAAAGCAGAAGAGACGGTTCTCTTGATCTTATGACAAAACAACAAGATACAGAGTAATACCAAGCAGAGCTGTGTGGACAGTTTCTCCCAGTGTAACCTTCCAGAAACGAATGTCAGCTAAACCCGCCACATTTAGGGCACTGCAGGGGTCTGAACTTGTGCTTCGGAAAATGTTAATACTTATTTGAAACTCCATCTGACAGCCATTCTGCAATACTCATTGCATAATAGAGGAAATTTTCAGCCCTGGTTTTTAATTTTCTTCTCTTTTGTGGGCTTGGGGATGGACCTCAATGTTATTTTAACTTAGTTTCCTCCAGGCAAGGAGATTTACTTAATTGGATGGCCCATCAAGAAACCCTGTTGCTTAGCATTTTGTACAGCACAGGCCGTGTGCTCCAGATGGTTTGTGGGGCATCTGGAAAAGAAAAGGAGAGGACGCTCAGTCTTGTAAACGTGTCCAAAAGGAGGCTGAAGGATGTTGAAATAAAGTCTCCATTTTTATTTTATCATTTTATTTTATTTTATCGCTTAGTGCAATTTCTCCTACTCTTCAGGGAAAAATGGTCTGCAAATCAGAGGTGCGACTTTTCCAAGTCTGGAAGGAAAGGTGTTCACTGGAATGCTGCCATCGTACAGACAAACGGACGGGAAGACTTTGTATTCTCCTCTTACTACTCTGAAGCTTCATGATGAATCGCTTCCTGCTGGAGACTTAGCACAGTCCGGCAGTTGCTGGGAATGTGACATCAGGGTTTTTCTTACAGACGTGTGCAGAACCAGAGAGACGCAAAGATTTGCAGCCAAGATGCCAGCGATACAGACGAGCCCGCCACTGAACAGCTCCTTTCTTGAAGGCTTTGCAGGTTCTGAAAATTAGCTGTGACAATGAGTTCTGCACATGGGCCAAAAAATTAACATCCCAAGCTAACTTAACATTTACTCCCTGGGCCTACCACTTACTGCCTGTAACAAGGTTATTAACATTTTAAGTATGTTTATTTTTAAAAGTAGGTCTCTTTCAACACGGATGAATGTAAAGGAAATAAAGGCTCCAAACAATGGCAGATACTTTTACTAATCTGCTTACGTGTTCTCTGTGCTAAACTCATGTCTATACAGAAAATGACAGAAGGGGAAACTTATGTGCGGGAAGGGACTAAGCCAACTTTCTAAAGTAAGGGGCTAGAAATGTAAAAACAAACAAAAAAAAGAGGAGGGAGCTTAATGTAAAGTGGAGGTTTTCTTCTACCTCTTATTGACCTTCCTTTTCTTTGCATTAGGATAAAGATAAAAATTGCCTGCATTGAAGGGTGAGTTATCTTCAATCCCACACCACCCTTTCAACCCCACCAGCTCCTCTCCTCTTCCTACCAAAGCAAAACCTGCTCCTTAACTTTGGAACTTAATGGGGCATAAGGGAACAGAATACGACTTTTGTAACAGAACTGCAGTTGGGAATGGAAACGACAACTCTGTAGTAAGAGACCCACACACTAGCACTAAGTCAGCTCTGCTGAGAGAGGCCTGCACCCCCAACCCTCACCAAGCGGACCCTAAGCATCCCCCGAGCCCACCCTACCATCCTCCCTAGAAGGGATGGACAGAAAGTATAGAGAAAAGGGGAGGCTGGCCCTGGGGGACAGAGTGAGAGGAGCAGGGTCAGAAAGTTCAGGTTGTATGAGCCAGAGCCAGCACATTGGATGAGGTGTGCAGGAGATTTATCTGAGGCCACAGCTGTCAAGGACAGAGGGGGAGGGAGAACCTCCAGACGCTGTCAGGGCTCAGCAAGGAGGACTGGGTGTCAAGAGGCCCAGACGGCAACACATGTCAAAAACAGTTTAGCCAGGTCAAGGGGAGTCTCAGGTCACAGGTGTCGCCTGGAAGAGTTGCAGGGCAGGAAGATCTGTCTGGGCTTGAATCCCTCCCTCTGTTGTGCTGAGTATGGCCTCGGGGCGAGCGTACAGCAGACCCAAGGCCTTCCCTCCAGCAGGCTCCCCGAGAGAGCTCTGAGTGGGGCCGTTCCTGGCCACCGTAAGGAGGGTTTCGTGGCTCAGAATGTAGGAGTGGGCGTAATGGAGACACCCAGGATTTAGAATTAAGGCCTTGGATCAGGGTCAGAGCAAGGAGACAAACCGAGAAAAACAGAGAACTCACTTTTGAATCTCTGCCCACCTATACATGCAGTCGGAAAATACTGCTTGATCAAAGACTGATTGAACCTTTTCCAATTTCTCTGAGTTTGACAGCTGCCAGTGAGGCCATTTGGTCTGGACGTGTAGTACGATGTTCATAGCTGTGATTCTCACTTTGACACTTAATCATGTTACCTGGGGGCATGGGTAGCCAATCATTGCATCTGAGGATGTATTTATCTGTCCTTGTTAAATGCAGACTTTACATAGTATCTACCTGGTCTTAGCCAAACCAAAAGTAATTTCTCTCTGCTCTCAGCAACATTAAGACCCTCCCACACATATGATTCTTTGCCTTGCACTTTACATATGTTTGTATGTAGTTTCTCCCATCCTCGATCGACCATAAGCAATTTCAAGGTAACAAGTGTCTTACACACTGAATCAGCATTGCCTGGTACACACAACTGATGGGGGCTTCAACGTCACTTAAACAAAATGAAAAGAGCTGATTTAGGCAGTCGGGGGTAGGGTAAGGGGAAAAATGATGGGAACGTTTAGATTTACTTCAACCTTCTTATTTTCAGAAGGTGTGGGGTGGTTTATAATAGAAGGCACAGATAAGCTACAACCCCCAGAAAGGATAAAACAGTAAGAACAAAGGAAAGGGGTGGAGTTGGAAACGGATTGGTATACTAGTGTAGGAAAAAGCAGGCTAAGGGCTGCTACTGAGATTAAATGCAAACTTTACTTTTGACCTTTTCCTGGCAGACAAGACAAAAAGGAAAACACAAGTTATATAAAGTTCTTATTAGCTAATAAAAAGAAGCATGCCAATTTCTCTATAGAAGTAGATTCCTTTCCCTAGTGCTAACTCTAAGAGGAATTTATTTTATGGCCCCTTATGGAGCCCTTCGCTTTTTAAACGTATGATGGTTTCAATAACAGTTTTATAAAAATATATATAGAAACTTTTTTCTATATGACTATTTCCAATATTGATTTTTGTTAAATGCTACAGTTCAGAGATGATGTTTCTACAGAGACTTAGGATGTCGTTTAACCATCAGCAGTGAAATGAGGTAGGCCCATCACCTCTGGAAGGACCCTGGGAATGGTATGTTTCAGTAATAATGACTACACGATTGTATTCAAATAGAATATAACATTTCTTTAAAATTTGGCTAAATAATTCTATACTGGCATACACATTTTGGTTTGACATTAGGCCTTCATGATAGTGGAATAGCCTAAATTTCATATATATGTGTAATGTCTTAAAATTGATTCCAACACATCCCACACTGATATTAAGAGAAACCACTTTGGGTGATGTGAAAAGTGTTCTAAAAGAAAAGTCTCTGGTTTACACATCTGTTTAAGCACCAAACTCGAGTTAGGCAAGTTTTCTTTGTACTCTAGAACTTCTTTAAGACTTAAGCTTGGTAATACACCATCAAGATTAGAGCCTGGTAGGTAAACTTTGACCTGGAGGTGTGGGGTGGTTTATAATAGAATATAATATAATACGCAGGACGTTTATTACAGATGGCTTTTGGGACCCACACCTATGGAAGGAAAGGGAAGGAAGCTGGATTAGGCAGGGGAAGAAGTTGGGCCAATCCACAGAGTGCTCTGGAGCTGGGATGGCGTTTTGGAATTGTCCCAAGTTGAATGAGGGGCGGGGCCTGCATACTGTACACTGACAATCACTGGTTACAGGCTGCCCAGGGAAGGGCTGTGCTCTTGGGAAGGATGGCAATGGCGATTCCTAGAGAAAGTTAACACCTGAGGGGAGTAGGTCCTTTGTTACTGAAGGTGGAGCATCATGGTGTATTACAGGACTTTGTATCTGCAGTGTACCAAACTAACTGGCAAAACATACTTTATCCTGGAACACAACCAAATGGCCTCTAGGCCTGTGGTTTCCAGGCTCTGGGTTGCAGACTGGCGCGGGCCTGTGGCCGGTTGGGAATCAGGGGCTTCCACAGCAGGAGGGGAGCAGCTGCATCTGTGTTTACAGCTGCCCCCTGTCCCTCCCATCACCTCCTGTCATTAGATTCTCATAGGAGCCCAAACCCTAGAGTAAACTGTGCATGGGAGAGATCTAGGTTGTGCTCCTTATGAGAACCTAGTGCCTAATGATCTGGGGGAGCTGAGGCAGTGATCCCGGGAGAGGGAACAGCTGCAAATACAGATCATCATTAAGGAGAGAGGTTTGTCTGCACAAAGACTGTAATAACACCATCCCTACCTGAATGCTCCCCATGACCCTCAGGACATGGAAATATTGTCTTCTATGAAACCACTCTTTGCTGTCACAAAATTTGAGGACTGCTGCCCTTGACCTCGTGGTAAATAGAGCACAATTTGTGAAATGCTGCTTTCTTTCGATGACCTAGATGTGTACTCTCTGTTCTGCCTTTTGAACACAAAAATTAGATTTTATATTTGGTGGCTTCTATGAGAAGTTGGATATTTAATTAAGTGATTTATTAATTAAGAGAGTTTATTTTACTCAATAAGTAACAGGGGGTACGGTTCAGAGCTTATGCAGTGGCCGAAGGAATCAGGGTCCTTCCCCATTCCCTCTTTTTGGTAAGTGACTTTTGTCCTCATGGCTAAAGAGGTGCTCTTCCCTCAAAGGGCAAAGATGAGTATCAGGTAAGATTCTTCCTCTACAAAATTGTCTAAAGCCCACACTATGGATTTCACTTACCTTTCATTGGCCAGACTGAGTCACGTGGCCATTCCTAGTTTCAACAGCATCTGTGAAGGTTAACATTGAACTAGGTTCCCTTAATTAGGGAGAAAGGGAGGAAGGCTATTGAGAAGGCAGCTAGCGTTTCCTAGTTGACTGAACTACTGCAAGAACATATTTTATAGGAAGAAACATATAGTTATAAAATATATGGATACATATGAGTACACACCATCACAACAGATTGTTGTGCTTTTCTTTTTTTACTTACTGAAGAGTTTATTGTCTAATTGTCCAGGTATATATATATTTATATGCACAGTGACATGCTACGCTGTGCTTTTCAAATTTATGCTGTTTGAGACTTTCCACATTTCATTGAAAGCACTTTGTATGAATTTATTGCCACTGATTTACTTCCATCACTTGAGACAGAGCTGTGCGCAATAGGTAGTCAATGTGTATGTGAGTGTGTGTGTGTGTGAAGAAAATAACATATTCTGCAGACCTGGTAACACTGTACTGTGTAACGTGGTCAGAAAATATCAGGTATCACAAAGAGCCCTGCAGTCGTGGTTGGGAGTGGTAGTGAGTTTAGTCTTTGCTCTCATGTGGTCTTGGTTATGCTATCGCTAGATGGGTAGTTTTCAGGTGATCTGACTTGTATCAATATAGATTTTAGGAAATTAAGAGAAATACTGTATAGAAATTGAAAATCTAGCCACATTACAATTCAACACAAAAGTGCCATGACTCCATCCTGAGTCAAAAAATTATTGTTCTTCCTTCTACCTTTCCCCTCCAGAAAAGAAGTTTCACTTTCTATAATTGTATGATTTATAAAATGTCCTACAGGCATTGGGGAGCGGGTTTGGGTAGCCAGCCAGGGGTTGGTGTCTGCTGGGGCATAGTGAGCATGTAGGTTAGGGCGCTCTCGGGTCCTTGAGACCGCCCTCGAATGAGCCCGCAATATTTTCCTTATATGGTCAGGTTCCATTGTAGCTTGCCTGGAGCCTGAGCTGGTTATGAAAACGTGGCAGGCAAAGTGGGGTCAGGGACCTGGAGCCGAGGGGTAGCGGGTATGGCTAGCCGGGAGGGAGGTTTAGGGAGGCCTGTGCTGCTGTGAGCCCTTGCCGATGATGACAGGACCACTGTGCGGTCTGAGTTCTGGGAACCAGGTGATGGAGTGTGTTCTGAGAATGGACTGAAGCTGGGCCAAAAAAAAAAAAATTTTCCTACATATGAAATTATAGCATTGACTATGACTTTCAAATTGTACGCACATTCCCTTAAAATACCACAGATCCTTCACCACATCGTACCATAAGTTTAGGGGTACACCACTGTTCCTCTCTCCTAGACGGTAAGCTCCTTTTCCCCCTGTTAAATGGTTCTTCTCAAATATTCTTAAGAGACAGTTTAAAGCAACACAAAATTAAAAATGGAGGCCATAGTGAATGTCTGGAGATTCTGTATGCTCCTGTGCTCAGTGCTAATGGTTCCCGACCACGTGTTGAGTTAGCAAGGTTCTGGTTTTAAAACTTGGTTGCACATGGAAGCTAAGGGGATTATACAAATCCTGATGTTTGGGTTCCACATCAGAGAGTTGGATTTTTTTTTTTTTTGGAGTTCAGATGGGCATCAGATTTTTATTTATTTTTTAAATAGCTATATTTATTTTATTTATATTCATTTTTTTTTTAATTTTTTGCAGTTTTTGGCCAGGGCTGGGTTTGAACCTGCCACCTCTGGCATATGGGGCTGGCGCCCTATTCCTCTGAGCCACAGGCGCCGCCATATTTATTGATATTTTTTGAGACAGAGTTTCATTCTGTTGCGAAGGTTAGCACCATGGAATCAATCTAGCTCACAGCAACTTCAAACCCTTGGGTTCAGGTGATCCCCCTGTCTCAGCCTCCCGAGTAGCTGGGAGTACAGGTGCCCATCATGATGCTGGCTAATTATTTTATTTTTAGTAGAGATGGGGTCTTGCTGTTGTTCAGGCTGGTCTTGAACTACTGAGCTCAGGTGATCCTCTTGCCTCAGCCTCCCAGGGTGCTAGGATTACTGGGGTGAGCCACTGTGTCTGGCCTGGGCACCAGATTTTTAAAAGCTCCCTTAGGGATTTTAATGTGTAGTGAAGTTTAAGAACCACCACTAAAGCAATTGGAATAGGTTTTTTCCACAAGTCTCTCCAAATGCACAATTTGGTAAACTTATATCTCCTTGTATGCCCCAGTAGAACTGACACCAACTTCTGGATTTTTTTTTTTTTTTAATTCAAATAGAGTGACTAGCTTCATTCCTGGTGGGGGCTCATCACAGTTGTTGAATACATCAGCATATAGAAAGATGCTTGTTCTAATTACGTGTTCTGGCAAGGAAAGAGAGGTGACTTACTTCTCACTATAAAGACGTAAGGGTCCAGTACATTTCTACTTTAATGCCTTTGCAGGTTTCTTCTAAGGAAGATCCTTTATACAGGGTCTAGAGATCTCATGAACAGAGGGAGAGAAAAAAGAACAAAATAGGAGGGATGATAACAGCAAAGAGAGAGGAGAGGGAGCGAGGGAAGGAAGGAAGAGGGCGAAAGAGAGAGAAAGAAAAGGAGGATGGGGAATAGATGAAAGAGGAAGAACAAAGAAGAAATGAAAAGAAAGACTGCTTGTTAATAGGGTAATGAAAGAAATTGTTAGTAGATATTTACTTGGCCACCATCTATGAAAGGTGATAAAAAGATTCTGTTGAGATTAACAAACTTTTGGCTTCATTAGGAGACAGAAATCGAGTGTTTGAAAAGCTACATAAAACCATGCAATAGTTAAAGAATAAAAGGCAATAATACCAGGGGAAACACAGGGCGTAATGACAGGCCTATCAACAAGGGAGAGTTATGAGCTGTAGACAGCATGAATTCCACTTTTATGGGGAAACGGCACCAGCCCTGTTGCAATAATCCTGTTCCTTATGATTACTTAGCTCTATGAACTTAACAGCAGGAACATAGGTAGCCACTATAGAAAAGGCATTTAACCTAATTTGTATGAAAGAGTCATTTAGGGAATTATTTAAATATTTATAGTTATTTCCTTAAGCCTGGACCCTCATGTTGCTTATAATTATTCACTCTGAGAAAACGATTGAATTTCTCAAAAATCTTAAAGATAGCTTTTGAGAGTCCTGCCTGCACTCCCAATCCCATCATGCACATCCAGAACTTTCTTATTAGAGTTGAAGTCTTAGTACTGTTTTATGAGAACAAATAATGGAAATTCAATCCATTTGAAGAGGTGACAGTTTGCTATCTTATCTTTTCTAAGAAACATTCTTAATTTGCTGTGTTGAACTTTGGCGATACAAGTCCCTTTAGTGACATAAAAGAAGCCAGTCTTTAAAAGATGCTGACAGATGTGATTGTTTTTTACAATGGAGCCGAGTTCCTACCCGGGGCTGCATGTAATTAGGCATGCAGATAGAGCTTTACTCATTTTACTAGCTCAATGGGAGGGAGCTGGGGCAGGGGCCCCAGAGCTCTGCTTACTAAAAGGAAACTTTCTTTCTTTAACATGCAAATGTTGTAGATTTCTATGGAAAACTAAGAGTTTGTGTTTTCATTTTAAAAAATGCTGCCTAAAACTAAGTTGGTGGTAAAGAAAACATCATTTCTGCTAATTTCAAGCAACCGTAATTCATCCATTTCATAAGGAACATGGGCAGTGAAGATATGTACATGTCTGATTTAAGGGCTAGCATTTTTGGTATCGTAGCAACATCATTAAACACTGTCTTGCAGTCTGGCTGATCTGAATCTGCTCAACTTTGCCATTTTATCTTTTTAATTCTTTGTTATGCTATACTTAATACTATGAGATCTAAAATGCCAATATCACTGAATGATTGAAATGCTGGAGATTTTTAGGTCAAGGTAGCATCTCTTTCTCTCTTCTAAACTCTTGACGTTTTCTTTACTATGTTTAATTGGGAACTCTCTCTAGCTTGTGAAATCTCTGTAGAACATTCAACTTCTTTCATGTTTCACGTTTGAAAATACTGTGTAAGAACCGGGGATCTCTGGGGGACAGCACTCTCTGGGTCCGTTTTCTTTGACGTATCATTTTGGGCCAAGTCCCAGATGTTGGTTTACTGTGTGACTCCAATGTCACCTCCTCTGCACCAAGCAGAAAACCTAGAAATCTATATTTCACATGTACTTGCTATATAGTCTCCATTAGAATCTCCAGCCAGAGGACAGAGCAGTAAAATGTGAGGAAGCAATGAAAGAGGGCCAAAAATCTATCCCTGGGGTTGAGTACCGTGGCGTCATAGCTCACATCAACATCAACCTCTTGGACTCAAGCAATCCTCTTGCCTCAGCCTATAAAGTAGCTGGGACTATAGGCACACCACCATGCCTGGCTAGTTTTTTCTATTTTTAATAGAGGTGGGGGTCTCGCTCTTGCTCAGGCTGGTGTCCAACTCCTGAGCTCAGGCAATCCACCTGTCTCGGCCTCCCAGAGTGCTGGGATTACAGGTGTGAGCCACCATGCCCAGGCTGGAGAAGGGGCATCTTATTTAAGGAAAGACCATGTGAGGAATGGGGAACCACACATGGCAGCAGGTTCGAATTAGAGCAACTCACAAGACCCGAACAAAGACAGAGCACATTAATGGAGATTCATAGGCATGGTGCTCCACATGTTGAAAGAAACCTACCTCCCAGCTATCTAAGTAGGCCAATCTTGCCTTTTTCCAGATTTCTCAAGGAGGCAACATCCCCTGCCTGAGATTGAAGAGTTGTGTAGAGAAAGAGTCAGAAGCCATCCTTCCCATGTTCTAGTCTAGGGGCCAATGCACAAAGGAAATAGCATATTACAGGGTCATTTGTGTATTGGAAACAATGAGTAACCTTGTACCAAGGTCTAATTATGCTATTTACTAGCAATGTTCCCTTGGAAACAGTGCTTCAACTCTCCAAAGTTTTTTTTTTTCTAATCTATAAAATGGGAGTAGTAATATCACTACATAATAATTCTGGTACATAAAAGGCACTCAGATATTAGCTCTTTCTTCTTTACTTATTTCTGCCTCCACACCTTGCATCTCATCAAACCCAAGTTTGTTAGATGACCCAATATGCAGGCTTATCTCCCAAATCAGTAATTTGTCTGCTCTGTGCACTAAGATGCCCGGTGGTTTATGTTCGACTCATGTCACTGCAGTAACATTGCTAGTAACTATAACAGCAGACAGGGCTCCCTCCAACTGTTAAGAATACATTCTACTTGCAAACTAAAACTTGAAAGATCTCTTATAGGCCATGCCAACACTTTGAAAATAAAACTCTTGAAGTTTCACTAGAAATATATTTTTACATGATAGGAGGAAACCTCTTGGAACTTACTCCTTACATAGATTGAAAGAGCTCATTGGACAATAGGGCAGTTATGAATTTGGGCTCCACACTGTCTCCTATAGGGATTAGACAGGCCTCATCCCAGGTTCTTACATGTGCTAAAGTAAGAAAAAAGGGACTCAAGAAGGGGCTAAATCTTCTGTTGTCATTATTTTCCCATGTCAATGTTGAGATTTGAAAAGGCAGAAGGAATCGACTTACTTTATATACATGTCTGATTTTTTAGTACTTAATAAAATAGAGAATGTTTTTCTTGACCCCTATGGGAAAACAGCTATAAGCTGGGCAGTTTGTTCCTGAAATCAAATATTGGCAATCAAAATATTTGCAAAGTCCCTTAAAAATCAGAACATCACAGATGTGTTGGAAAGTAGGTGCCCCAAGCTTATAGATGGCTGTTAACATCGTTTTATTTCCTTTATACAAAAAGTAGAAATGACAGAAAAAAACACTGGACAGAAAACAATACCACTGACCTGGTCTCTTTGAGGAGCTGGGCCAAATCTGCCCATACTATGGGGAAGGGGAAGTTCAACCAACGTTAGTAAATAGTCATGCAACTGAGGAAATACAGATGGTGTCAGTGGCTAGTGAATGTCCTGCAGGTAGGTTGAATCAATCCAGTCTTAAAAAACATACATTTGCTCAATCATGCTTTTAAACAGCATCTCTTAAAAAGACAAAAACCAAGTTGTATATACAGATATCACCCCCCAAATGCATCTTATATAGTCTACTACTATAAAGTTAAGGCATCCTGATATTCTATTCTTCTGCTGGTGAGGCATTGTTCTCGTGGTTCTTTTTCAACAAAGAATAGTCCAGAAACTTCCAATGGTGTCCAAAGGGCATCAGTGGGAGATTTAAAGAAAGGGATTTACAAGAAGAGTTCCTTTGACTCTGGCTCGGCAATGTGCTTCATGCTGTAGGATTTCTTCATTTTTCTATTGATGTCATTATGCCTAAGCAGAAGAGAAACCACAGGCCAAAATTAGATAAAACTATGGTCAAGTTACATGACAATACCACTAAACAGCTCACCAAAAATGGAAATTATCTCCACACAAACCACACTGGAGAAGACTTCATTCCAATAGGCAAATCATTCTCTTTTCACATAAACCACTCTTTAAACAATAAAAGCAATCATCATGCAACAACATACACTTACTGGACATTTTTTAATTTGGATATGGAAGTGATTTCTCTGTCACGCTGACTGAAATACATTCTCTGGTTGAGAAAAATCTTATTTAAAGTCAAACAAGGTAGGAAGTACAGTACTACTGGTCAAGTGGAGACGAGATATTTATATTTTATTTACATGGATTTACTGATGACACTTTTTATTCTCCAAATAAGCTTGAGTCTTAAAAGTTTAAAGAAGAATGCTTTTTCTTTGAGTGTGTGATTACTGAGTAGTAGCACGATGAAAGACTACAAGTAAGTAAATCTATGAGAAAAAGAAGAAACAAGGGGACAATAATGCTGTTTTCCCCCTCAATACTTGATACCTAGTAAGTCTGTAGGAAAACAGTAAGTTTTTCCCTCAATACTTGATACCTACTATGTCTGTAGAAAATTCATTTAAAAAGCAAAGCTGTTCCATGGTCTGACCATGGAACAGCTTTGCTTTTTAAATGAATTTTTCCTCTGGACAGGTGCATTCATTTTCATGAGCTCCGTGTATTATCTGATTCGGGACATAAAATCTTTCTAAGAGGAGCTATCTTCTGAGGGTGGGCAAACCAACATATTACTAAATTACTTCCTGCTGCTGCAGCAGACCACCACAAACTGTTCCTGGTAAATGTAGTCACTAACACGAGGCCACATCTGGATGTAGGAGACCCCCACGTGTGATTTTACACCTCAAAATTGGTTTGCTCGTGAAGGCCATGTAGCCTACTCTCAGTGTTCTAGTATATATTTGATGGTCATCATCATCTGAAAATAGTAAATCTTGTTTTTCCTCTGAACATAACTTTAGGAAGTTGTTTATGGGCAAGAAGGGAAAGAGGGAATGAGGGAGTGGACAGAGGGGAAAAGAGAGGGGGAAGGGGGTTATGGTGTATGGCACACCTCTTAGGGGTGGGACACAATTATAAGAGAGATTTTACCTAATAGTAAAATCTCAAACAGTTTGCCTATAGTTAGGGCAGCAGTATAACCTAATTCTTTGTACCCTCAATGAATCTGATATAATAAACAAACAAACATAACTTTAAAAAAAAGAAAGGAAAAGGAAGAAGGTGAAAAATAAAATACTTGGTCTAAAGACGTCCTAGGGATTCTAATTAAACACAATTGATTGAATATACACATTTATCATTTTTGTCTGGCAAAACAACACTAAAATCTAAGTAAAGAAATGACAAAAGGCATAAATCTACATGAATAAAGGAAATTTGACAGGAGATGACAACAGACAAAATGTCAATAATATTTCAGAAAGAAAAAGATAGATGAACATTAAAATTCATTTAGTAGAGCAGGTAAAGCAGAAACTTGAGCTTGCAGTGCTAGAACTCAACAAACTGATTTGCTTTGCAGGAATTAAGAGCACCAGGTACTTCTGAAGATGACAGTAAGTATGTGAATGAAAGAGATGGTTCTCCATATACTAATATATAAAGACCTCCAACATGTTAAGTGAAAAAAAGGAAGAAGCAAAACTATGTGCACAATATACCACCTTTATTAAAAAGGAAGTAAAGATAAGGACATAAATTTATAGTTATATTTTATTATGAAAATTTAAATAAGATTTTCATATAAAATACTATAGAAGAAGAACCAACAGAAAACCAAGAAAGTACTAGCAGAAATAAACACAATTATACATAGAGCAGAAATTAAAAAATTCAATAGCAGGGTAAGTTTCAATAAATATCCTAGAAAGCCAAACTAAAAAAGTCAAAGTATGAACAGAGAAGAATAATTAGAAAATGTGAGGATCAGCCCACTATGTCCAATGTTCGAATAAGAGGATTTCCAGAAAGAGTGAACGAAGAAATTGGAGGTAAGAAAATTTTCAAAGAAATTACACAAAAGATTTCCTAGAAATGAAGCTTAGGAAGGGTTCCAGACTGTAAAAGCTTGATGAGTGCCTGCAGCCTAGGAATGAAAACAAACCCATATTATAACAAGGCACCAAGCAATCATGATATTGGGGATATAAACAAAATCATAAAAGCTTCCAAAAGATCAGCAAAGAAGAATGGGACTTCTCAACTGACACATTGGAAATAAAAGAAAATGAGATATGTTCAAGATTCTAAGAGAAAATAATTCCTCACTTAGAATTCTATACCCAGCCAAATACTCCTAATCCAGTAAATTTAAGATATTTTCAGACATGCACGATCTCAAAAAATTTGGCACTTATTCCCTCAAGTGGGAAGACGTATTTACAGAAACATGAGAATAAACCAAATAAAAGGACAAAACAGATTCAGGAAATAGAGTATAGACAGGAAAGAAGCAAAAGGAATTATCTGGATGAACAAATAGAGGGGGGTGTGTGTGTGTGTCACGGCAGTGTTGGGGGCTAAATAGAAATAGATGAATTTGGTTCATTGTTACGAATATGGACTTAGGAGCCAGATCAAATTGAGTTTAAATCCTGATTCCACAAATCAATCACCATCATTGGGCAAAAGCATTCCATGTCTCAGTTTCCAATATGCAAAATTTAGATAATAACTGTATCTGCCATGTAGTGTCACTGTGAAGGTTAAAATAGTAAATATGTGTAAAGTGCCTGAAATATTCTCTGGGACTCGGCAAGTGCTTTATAAAGTTTATAAGTGCTGTCATTATTTTTATCTTCATTAGTAGGATGCCAATAGGCAACAGGGATAATATCTGAAACTGACAATCTGCATAAGTGTGTTATTTAGAAATAGAGAAAACATCTGAAGGAAAAGCAAATGGTTGATTCAGGAGAGTGAGAACAAGGAAGGGCGTGGATTAGCCACAGGACACAGCCAGCTTCTGATAAAATCCTGTTGAACATGTACCACTTTAACAAAACAATAAAATAACATACAAAGTTTAAAAGAAATCTAAGGATAATGTAGTTTAGACTTTGGTGAGGCATTTCTGCTTTAATATAAGGCGTGTTGAAATAAAAGCAAAACATTTCGAGCACTCTTTCTGCAGGACAAAACCTAGCATAGTTGCAGTCTAGTCTTAAGCAAGTGAAATGTTAACTTGAGGTATTTATCTGAATAATATCAGGATAATTCAATCCTCCTTGAGCCCTTCAATTATCTAGTACTGAATTACCAGTCTTCAAAGAACAAAAGTGTTTGGGTAATTCTGGCATGAATTGTGTAGATAATTTGCTGCTCCTCGATTTCATTTTTGGATATGAAATCACATTCTGAGTGACCAAACTTGGAAAGGAGAAAAGACTTAAATTTAAATAACAGTTTTTCAAGTAATCTAGCTTGCTGACTCATGGAGGCACGGATTCCATATTTCCGTGGCCCATGGTGAGCAGGCGGTAACTTACAGGATCAGCGTGAGTGACCCACAGAACGCACTGCAGCTCCACTGATCACCAGACAGGGAGGAGACCTGGATGTTTTCGTGATCTTCCTCGGAGATTTCCTCAGAGCACTGCTATACATCCCACTTACTAAAAAAGGGGAGTTTGGGTCAACCTGCAAAAAACTAGTACTCAAAGTATCCCCACTGAAACCCACTGTTAGTAGGACTTGTAACCAGAAGGCCTTAATACAAGAAACACTATTCCTCCCAATCCTGGAAGTCCGTGGGATGACAGGCTTATTTCTTTTTCCCCTCTTGTTTTTCCTTTTCTTCTTTCCATCTCTGCCTTTTCCCAGATATTTATGAAGTTGCCACCATGCACCAGGAACCAAGCTAGAGACTGGGTGTACAAATGGCCGTATAACGGTGCTCTCCAGCGTCACTGCTCTCTGGAAGTTCTCATCCCTTCTGTGGAGTTTGCCAAGGTTTAATCGCATCCTCTTTTAATTCTCTCTTATGATCTCCCTGAGTGAAGGGACCAGGCTTTATCCTGGCACAGCAAAATGGGTGGCTTAGAGCTGAAAATGGTGTTGAAATGAACGGCCTGGCAATCCAGGGATGTGGTGGTAGGGGAGATTATCTGTGCCGTTCTCAGGGTGATGTTCAGGAGGGGAGAACACCTGCTGGGGTAGTGATGCTTGCAGGCCCTGGAGTGTGGTGGTGGCTGAGTAACGTCTCTACTTGGTATTTTGAAAACTCAACCAACTAATTGTTTTTTAAAAGTCCAGATTTAAGAACATTGACAGCCTTAGCATGCTGAGAGAATGTGTTCTGGTGGAATAATTTTGGTTCTCAAGGCAGGTCTTTTCTTTGTACCCTCCTGTCATGGGTTCATGGGTTCTCAAATCCTTTATGTTCATTTCCTGCCTTCCTAGGGTGGTAATTTTAGAAAGTACAAGGGATCTTCCTTGCAGTGACATATTCTATATCTCACCTTATCATACTATGATACTAAACTTTGTTTCAATGTCTTCCTGGGGTAAAATATGCTTTTTCCTTTTCTAAGAGTGTGTAAGGAGTTTATGCAATAAAATGACATTCATGAAACCTTGCTTTAATCTTGGAAACTCTGCATGCTTTATAAAGAGTTTGCTAAGTTGTGCTTAGATAATAGAAAGATGATCATTTTTAGTAGGCCCCCAGACATGGGCATATTTCTCTACACATGAGATCTACCTTATTAGCAGATGTTTGCCTGTAATTTACCGTACAAAGGGCAATGGCCATCCCAAAACTTGGCCTGTTTTGAAGAAGAAACTGTCACTTAATTCACATAAAGAAATGGTTCAAGATTGAGGTCTCCTCCTCTCCTCCAAGTTATAATCCTGAAGCTTTAGTAGAAAAGTTTTCTTTCTGAAACTAATTTAAACCCCAGGGGAGGCAAAGGTGGAGGTGGGCAGAACAGGAGTTGTACGGGGAGCACAGAACAGCTGGGGGGCATGAAAGGAGACACTGCAACTCCTGGGGTATCTGGAGCTGAGGCAGTAATCCCACCCCAGGGACCTGGCTAATTGGCCCTGGACCCCAGTGCCAGTAGATTAGAAATGAAAATACAGAAAAACATCTTTAGGTCAGGGCTCAGCACTTACAATAATAGATTCTGAGCAGAAATGCAAATACTGCTTGTATTAAGCACCACCTACTTTACGGAATGCCTTTTTAGTATCAGCACTTTAATAAGGTTTTCTGACCTGTTGCACTGGTGATATGGTCAGTCTCTAGAACAATGCCCTCAGCACACACTCAGACAGCACGGCCATTCACCTACATGGATGAGGACTGACACCACGATTCCTTTAAGAATCCAGCATATAGATGACAAATAATGTTAACGCTTTAAAGTCGAAAAATTAAGGCAAGAGTAAAATGTGGCTATTTGACTATATACAGAAAACTTATGTCAAGGATACATTTGTTTACCAGCTTCACAGACGCTTCTGTGCTGGCTGCATTTTCCCAGAAGGATCCTGCAAATGATATTCACTGGAGCTGAGGTTACACTATGGTTGGGAACAGGTGTTTCAGGCAGGGCCCCACCTCTACTTCCCAATGGCTTACACATCTTTGCTCCTTTTTCTATTAAGTAAGGTGTCCTGACAGTAAGAAAGTGGTTGTGCATGCTGGGCGTAGGGGAAAGATACCTGAAACTCTGACCTCCCAGCACAGCAGATGTCACCTCACCACAGGCTACAGGCCACTTTCTTTGAAGTGGCTGTTGAACAATCTTCAGATTTATGGAAAATATTTGATAGTAGCTCTTGGCTCAGGATATATAATTCCCAGGGTGGCTAATTCCTTGGCAGTAAAACCCACATTAATGGTGTTTATTGCTTAATATCTTTTTAAGGACATGCTAATGCTGGAGGCAGGAGGGGGGGTTTCCTGGTGCTGACTCTCAGTCACCACTGCCACTGTGGTCAGAGAAGGTGTTACTGGTGGTGGCCAGGGGTTAGCGCCCTTTGCCTATTGGTAACTGGAATCAGTTCTCACTTAGTGTGTTACAGATCTCAAATGGACTTAAACTCTGGGAAATGAATGTTTCATTGGCATTTTAAGACAAGTAATTGCAAGCATTCCTTAGAGTTGTAATAACTTAAAACCAACTTGTCCTTTGTAAGATAAAGTCGAGATAAATCTGTTTGTTATAAACTAAGTCATCCTCTGCAGTTGAATCACAGTGGGAAAGCTACTCAAAGTAATCAAGTTGAATCTAATTTTAAAGGGCATTCAGAAGAAATTTAGATTCTTAGCTATCAAGCTGTGACCAATTTGGAAAAATAAATAGCAAACATAACCCCCTCATGGAGCTGACATCCTTTAAAATGTTTTATTAATGTCTCTACTTTTTCCTTAATAGGAAAAATAAAAATTTCTTAGGGACTAAAATGAAATTCCAGTGTCCACTCCTGTTCCCAAGGCTATACCGAAAGGGCCATTTAGTGGCAATAATGCTTGGCCTCCACGCCAACCCGAGGACTAGCTCTGGTTTCTAAAGTCATATGATCCTAGGCACTCTCTGTTTCCTGAGAGGAACCGTTTAGCTTTTGAGCAAATTCTTAGACCAAGATTTGAAGTCATTATAGATAGATGAATACTTGGGTTCCTTCCCTTCTTGCAGTGAGCTTCCCATAGGAAAATGAGACAGGCAATTAAGTAAAGTAGGTGCTTTTTTTTTTTTTAATTTGCCCATATTCCCAATCTGGTCTTGATTTCTTAGTGGAATCTTTATTCAACAGAGATCCACCCTTGCTTTATCTATGGAGTGAACCGGGTCAGTTCTCTCTGCCTCTGATTATGAGTGAATCAGAGAAACCTCTCCTCTCTCCATGGAAGACTAGAGTTTTTCCTTTCTAGTGAAATACATGCCAAAATAAAACCATAATAAAGTATAGGTTAATGTTAATGAGGTAGTGAGGGAAGGGGTCAAGATGCTTATTTAAATAACCTGAAAGCTTTTATTTTGGAATTTCTAAGTGTTAATTGCTGAAATTAAATTCTATTAATGAGTAAAGCCATTGAACTGATAGGTTCAAAACTGCATCATTAGGACTGTTCCTTAAGTTGGATGGGACAGTGTTACCCTTGTGTCAGATAACTTAGTTGCCCATAACCTCATTCTGTGCTCTGATTTTTGTATTCTTATTAATTTGGGTGGTTCATTTTTGTTCCCTTGGTGGACTCAGATATTTCTGGCAGGAGAATCTACTGTGACACTAATTGTCTTGTTCCCAGTTGCTGGAGGAGCCTGGAGGAAATGCAGGCATTCTCCTTCTCCTTCCCAGGGAGTTTGCCAAATCCCTGTTTCCTTGCCTGAGGGTATGGCTGGTGACTCTTGTTTAAAGACAAAAGCAGAATTTTCCAAGTATTAGGAGTTACAACACAAGATGGAGACAGAAAAAGGAACCAAAGGTGGAAGAAACAGAAGTGGGCTAATACCAATGTCTGGGAGACGGATGGGTATTTTTCTTTTTCTATTCTTTCCACCCCAGGCACTGGGTTCTCAGCACTGGCCAAATTCCTGCCCCACTGTGGCCGGAAATGGACCAGACGCCTGGCTTCAGGCCACCTGTGAGCCTGACCCCAGCAGACCACTGGTGACCAGTAAATACTGAAGCTCCAAAGCTCTTCCTTTAACATACTGAATTAATGAGACCCCTAGGGGCATCCCCTAAAATGATGCAGATTTAATTTCTCTGTAGCCTGAAAAAGATCTACAGGGGATTCAATTAGATTTAAGGGGAGAACTGAGAGTTACTTTCTTACACCTTTGTATTATCAATGAAAATGCATATCCATAACGCACATACTAACACCACCACCCCTAAATTCTTCGGAGGATTTTGAAACAGTGCTGAATAGCATCCCATGATTTTTCAATTAGTTTAAAAGACTTCAAAGCTGTAGAGTTTTGTACAATGTGTTTGGAGGGTCTAACTCTTCTGAGATACACCAGTTAGGACACACTGAGAGCATTGACCCCCTTTGGCTTCTCTCCCCCCCATTTCCTGTCTTGTCAGGTAACTGAGCACCCTTCTCTGGGAGGATGAAAGCTCTGCTTCGAGAAGGTTGTGTCTACGGAGGTGCCCCAGCCCCTGGGGACCCGAGCCTCCCTCTTCTATGAACACGGTCCATGCATTTTGAATAGTAAACTTTTTGTTTGACAAAGGCCCTTGTTTTATTGATGTGAGCTCTGAAAGACTAGCTCCCAGCCTGGAATCATGGCTCGTAATGCTAAGCCAGAGAAATTTCAGAAACAGTAAGACCTTGCTTCTCCTGAGATCAGCAGAATGGTGACGAAAGGAGCTTTCAGTCTATAATCAGCACTGAAATAAAACTCCAGCTCTGTTTCAAACTTCTAATTCTGACTGGAGGCTGACTCATTCCACCATGACAGGAAATTTAATTTCAATACTTACTTGGTACTTGACTCCAGTAAAACAAAGATCGAAAGCCAAAGTCAACTAGGATAGACAGCCAGTCTGTGCACTGAGCGGATTCTTCTGACTGATGCTGGGATAGAGCCCCTCCGATGGAGGACTAGCAACCTCTCTAAGACCTACCCACCAGTCTGTGCCTGCTTCTGTTTGAGGCAAGAGGTGTAACTTTCTTCTTCCTTGGTGTCATCCCCTGCTGAAAGGTCCTCCAGATCCATCATTTAAAAGCTCATGCAACTAAAAGCAAAGGGCTTGGCAATGCCACTCAATGCATCCCCCAGCACCACATACCGTGCAGAGTTACGCGGGCACTCTTCAGCCAGTGGGTTAGAGGAAAGATTGATGCAGCTGCTGTGTATTTCCTAGAGAGGTGCAATTAGAAATCATCTGAAAACATGCAAGGAGCTCAGCTCATGCGCAAGTCCCCATACCCACAAAGCATGCAGACGAGAGACGAGAGGACGGTGGCCTAGAGGGTACTCGAAGGAGCAGGAGAAACTATTGATATGATTCTTCTTTTACGACTGAGCCAGGGGACCTATTAAGTTACTCGGAAAAGTTTTATTTGAGCAATTTTTTATATATTTAACCCGAAGGTCAGGTGCCTTCAGCTCCAGTGTATCTTTTTTAGAATGAAACAAATACATAGGAAAGTCCTTCATAACAAGGACAATTTATAGAGAAAAATCCATGTATAATTTAAAATTGGTGTTTGGTTAACTAGAGAAATACTCCCTAAAACTTGACGTGGACATTGGTAAGAGAATGCGGACAGTTCTTAGACATCACTGTAATGGGATTTTACCATTATAGCGCATGGCAAGTGATGAAGCCACTTACGCCCCCTGGGTGGCTTATGTGGACAGCGTGGTGGATGATCTGAGTCGTTCCATTCCACAGGGAGTTTTACATTTTGGCTCCCATACCATTTTTTAATGGTATGGCAAGCACAGAGCATGCATAAAACGCTGTCTACAAAGATGTTCCTATCTCTTGTTCACTGGATATAAGTCAGATTATAGCGCATGGTTTTCCAATAAAGACAAATACAAAATGTAGTTCATGGCACACTCTGCCATCCCCTGCGGACTGGCAAGCACTTCAGACTCCTACATGCTTCAATCAGCATGTAGGGGCCTGGGTTATAAAACGCCTACGTGGAGGTCCCTGCCATGTCTTCATTTCAAAGGTCATTCCAAAGTTGAGTAGTTAATTCATTAGAAATAGAGTTTCTGTTCATGTGCTTTTTAATTTGGGCCTGAGAATAAACTAGCCAGTCACATGAAGAGAACAAACTCTTCCTAAGACAGAATCTAGGCCAGTGAAAGACTTCATTTTGCATTGATTGGTAGTTTCGTCTTATAGACATGCCTCCCAGTCTAGGATCCCTAACAGCCAAGAATTAAGCTATTTAGGGAAATTGAGGGACCAGAGTATAATCTCCTGTGATTTATTTACCTTTCTCTGTTATAGCAATTTCCAAAAGAAGAGCAAGGAGTCTATCCTGTAACATGACATATCATAAGAAAGATATGAATTTGCCTTTCTGTCAATGCCTTGGGAGTCTTTCTGGGGATTCCCTCAGGGTGGCACAGATCAGCAATCGGTAATGTTAGGAACAACATGACCAATTCAAGGGAAGGGAAAGGGTATTTCTGAATAGCACTCACTGCCTTATTCTTTCCTTTGGTAGCAGAGCTCGTAGGGTTTCCCTTGATGTCTGTCGTCTTCTTTCCAAGCGAGGTTAAAGGCAGGGTAGTGGTCTTCAGCTGGCCGGCTGCCTGGTAATTATTGTTATTGTTCTGGTTGCCACTTAGCGTCTCCATGATGGATCGAAAGGTTCCAAAAGGCCTTTTCAGTTGATCCCCTGATTCGCCACTCGCGGAGGCCCGATGGAGGATCCTGCCCTTTTCTTTATCCTTTTCTCCGCTCAGTTCAAGGCTAGTTTGCTCCATTTGCACCACAGGCTCCTCAAAGGTAACTCTGAGCTTTAAGTTCTGAGACGTCCTGCGCTTGGATGATGGAGACTTGAGGGCACTCTTGGGACTCGTGGCAATTTTCTGGGCGGTGGCACTGTCAGGGCTGGTCTGAGTAGGGTCTCCAGAGGGCTGGTTTGGAGGAGTGTTCCCCGTGCCTCCATACTGGGGTTCCAAGTCTGGTTCACTGCTCTCTGAGGTGGGAGACGGGCTATGGCCATCCAGGGATTTGGAGGCTTTGATACTGAAAGGAAACCTACGTGCTGCTGTCAAGGTGTGTTTCTTTATCATCAAGTGTAAGCTCTCCGCGCTGTCTATACCCTCCACGCTTTCTACAATGGGCTGCGGCCTGGGCCTGTCAGCCTTCCTCACAGGGGTGTTCCTGGGGTCCTCAGAGTTGTTGGAGTCCGTGTCTGACTCACTTAGTGACCTCTGCATTAGCTGCCTCAGCCTGGCTAACTTCAGTTCCCTCTTTTCCAGAGGAATTTTTTTCAAATTTCTAGAGGAAGCCTGAACATCCTGGAATTCCAAGGACAACTTTTCCTGGGTACAGACATTCTCGGAGATTTCTTTTCCCAGTAACTGGCGTAAGATTTTATCAGAATCTTCATCTTTCACTCTGGCCCTGGCCCGGCTGGATGCTGCCAGGCTTCCAAGAACATGAATCCCTTCTTGGACTCCTGCTTTGTTTTTGGCTATGGACTCATCATCTGTATCTGGAGATTTCCACTGGGACTTTCTAGAAGCAGGTGAGGATGGTGAGCTGAAAAGAGGATTAGGAACATGTGAGATGATTTCCTATTGCATTAAGAAGACTCAGCCAGAAGTCACTGCATAGCCTTTACTGCTGTTCCTAATTTACAAATAATTAAGAATGGGATAAGAATAATCATTGAACATCTTTTCAAAGCCATGTGCAAATATTCCACAATAGCAGCCACATCTCAAGTATATAGCATGACTTAGACCTTATATTATTTACTATTGTGACTGCCAAGTCTATTGTTTTCCATATCAATTTTGGATGAATTTTTTAAAAATTCCATTTTTTTTAGGGACAGAGTCTCACTTTGTCGCCCTTGGTAGAGTGCTGTGGCGTCACAGCTCACAACAACCTCCAACTCTAGCGATTCTCTTGCCTCAGACTCCCAAGTAGCTGGGACCACAGGCGTCCACCACAATGCCAGGCTATTTTTTGTTGCAGTTTGGCCGGGGCTGGGTTTGAACCCACCAGCCTCAGTATATGGGGCCGGCGCCCTACTCACTGAGCCACAGGTGCTGCCCAAAATTAATTCCATTTTTAACAACCTTACCAAGTTACGTATCTTTATTCCCATGTCATAGGTGAACAATCAAAAGACACAGAAGAGTAAGTGACTTGTTTAAAGTGGTGGAACAAGGAAATAGCAGAGTCAGCGAGTAGTCCAGGCCCTCGGAGCCTATGGCCATCGTGCTACTCATGGTGCTTTCCCATTGGTATTCTTTTTACGAGAATAAAATGTTTTCTGCTGTCATCCTCTTTGGATATTAAGGGAAATCCAAAAGAAGGTTCAGAGATTTAAGACACTTAAGAATTCTAAACATTCATATGCCTCATGTTACCTGGGTGAAGAAGGGAGTGATTTGCCCTCTGATTTCTGGGCTTCTAGAAGTTGTTGAAGTTGGTTCTGCAGAGTGACACGCTCTACTGTCTGCCTGGGGAACATAATCGGAACACATAAGCTCTCTGATACATAGCATTACTATAAATTTGGAGGTGTATAATTTTTTAATAATAATTTACCGTAAGTTATAATGAATTCCAAAGCTTTAAAGTAGGCATAATCTTTATCCTTATAGTTCAGAAATTTTCCTAAGGACACAATCAAAAGGACCCCCAATAGATGTGTTTTGTTAATATGTAGTATTAGTGAAAAACCCAAATCCTTATCAATTAAGTCAGTGTAACCAAATTATAATATTTCTATAATGATTTCTAGAATGATACTACATTATCAAAAATGATAATATATTTGAATATCTATTGACAAAGAAAGTGTTTACATAATATATGTCTATACATATAGAAAGTATACTTTTACATACGTAAATATATCTACAACGTGTATATAAAGAAAACTTTACTTTCTTCAAATTAAAAAAGGAAATTACAAAATACTATGTGTAGTATACATATAGTCCCCTACTTGCAATGGTTTAACTTAATGACTTTTTTTGGCTTTACAATGGTGTGAGAGAGATATACATTCAGTAGAAATTATATTTCAAGTACTCATACAAGCATTCTACATTTCACTTTCAGTATTCAATAAATTGCATAAGATATGTAGTATTCAATACTTTATTATCATCATGGCAAAACAGGCTTTGTGTTAGATGATTTTGCCTAACTGTAGCCTAATGTAAGTTTTCTGTGCATGCTTAAGGTAGACCAGGCTACATCAGGCTATGACGTTTGGTAGGTTTGGTGCATTAAATGTATTTTTGATTTATGATATTTATGACAATGAGGTTACCAGAACATAATCCTATCATAAATTGAGAAGCCTCTATAAACTCATTTAAAAAAAAGCCATATATAATATATATACACATATATGTATATGTACACACATATACAATATATACACACACTATGCAATGTGACCAAAAAGTTCGTATACATATAGTTCCCTACTAAAATAGCTATTTTAAATTGCACATGAACTTTGTGACCGCTCTGTGTGTGTGTGTGTGTGTGTGTGTGTGTGTATGAAGGATGCATTCCACTTACTGTTTCTAAACTGCTTGAATTTTTAAAAATCAAATTAAATTTTTTTTTAGAGGTAGGAACTTGCTATGTTGTCCAGGCTGTTCTTGAACTCCTGGCTTCAAGTGATCCTCCTGCCTCAGTCTCCCAAAGTGTTGAGATTGCAGGTCTGAGCCACTGTGCATGGCCTCACATTTCATCCTGTCATTCTGCTTTGGAGGCACCTGAAGGAATGCTGTCTATTAGCATATATGTGCGCTTTGTCCCAGGATCATTAAGGGAGAGAGAGGCCAAGACCCTGACCTTGAACGGTTCACCAACAAAACAGCTACTGTAGCTCAATAATACTTTTCAGAATTCATGCTTATGGAGACTGAGGAGAATGTTTTGTTGCCTTTTCTCTGAGTGTTAAGCTTTAGAAGACACATTCTATTGGATCATTTTAAAGCTCCTCTTTTTGAATATATCCATATACTACTAGAAGGACTGGACATTGGTGCAGAATTTTTGGAGAGATGTTAATTAACATCTATCCATGTTTTAAATACATATGACTTTTGTTATAGGAATTTACTTTTAGAAATATCATAAAGGTACATGCACAAGTATGTTCACTGTGGAAAGATAATTTACTGAGTTGGGTTATTAATTTGTATGCGTTTTTTCCTTCAATTATACTGAAATCTTTAAGCTCACCTAGTTTATCTTCCCTGGAGAAGTTTTGTGTAACTGGGCAGCTTGGTGGTAACCCATTTATTTTTTAAGTTTTAAATTTTATTTTATATTTTCTAATAAAAGTCTAAACTCATTAAAAAGATTATTGTAGGTATGGAAGGGAGAAGAAAGAGAAGGGCCCAGAGACTTGTAGCTCTAAGGTAAGAGAGTGGGAAAGAGATGACAGAGGTTTCTCCAAACTTAGAGAAGAGACCAAGAAACCAAGGCCTTATTATCCTGTTGCATGAATTATAATTACTTCAGGTCTTTTACCAACCCTAGGCTTTTTCAAATGAACTGTATTCAGACACACGCGCGCACAGACACACACACACACACACACATATATATAACTTGAAGACTTTATATTTTCCCTCTAAAACTTAATTTTTAAGATTTCTTTTCCTAATATGTAAACATTACTTTGAATACTGATTCTAATTTTTTAAGGAATCCTCCCCAATGTGGCAGCTGTAATTTACATGGCATACTCTCCTTGATCCCCTCAGGCAGGTGTCAAATTCCGAATCCTTCAGCTTACTAGAGGCCAACTTGATGAACTCCCATTGGCCCCTCTTTCTCCAAGAATATCATGATGATCTCTCAGAAATACCTCCTTGACATCCAGAAAGGCACTGCAGAACTTGTAATCTTATCAAGAAAACAACCGACTTTAGTTAGTCATAGAGTGTTTTAAATAACTTCAGGCTGACCGAACACTATTTTTATATTAGAAGGTTCATGAATCATCTGATGAATTTTTTCTGTTTTTTTTTTTTTTTACAAGACAAAAATTTAATGAACATTGGTCAGTGACCTTTGTCTAAATCACAGGGCTAGAGTTACATGGGACTGTAGTAGAAATTTAAAATAGAATAGATGCTGGAGTCAATGGTTACGTATTACCATCTGACTCATCTTCCTTCAAAGATTCCTTAGTATATTTCTCTCTGCTTCTTCTCTTGTATCATTTAGAAAAGCTCCAAGTCTCTTAGTTAATTCACCAGCTCAGCTGAGTTTTAGTTCAGAAGCTTTATCTTTAACTTCCTCAGGTATTACGTGCATCATTTTTGCCACTTCTTTGACAATATCATAGCAGGTCATTTCTTTTTCGGAAGCTTTCCTGTTTGTCTTCACAGCTTCCCTGGGTTGGTGAATGGCACAGTCCCAATAACTGGAGGGCACACCCGATGAGTCAATCAGGTAGAACTGGGTGCCATCAGTCACACCGTGACCCTAACAATACAGCGAGGAGGCACACGCACGCACGTGCTCGGCTGCTCTGCCTGCAGAGTGTTTCAGTGGAATCTTAGAGCCATGGTCGCTCTAAAGTTGGAAGCTTTTTCTCTTGCTGTGTCTGTTAAAGAGCAGGCCTTTGCCAACAAATCTGCCACCACCTGTTCAACATCCTCATCAAAGTTAAAAAGTCATTCAATGGAACCCTCATCATAAAGTTGAGACAGGACTAATTTTTCTGCCCCCAAAGACAACACTATCTTTGCATCTGTTTCTAACAACTGTACTACTATTTTCCACGGCCTTCACAGCATACAAGGTCAGGCAATGAAGTCTGCGAACTTATCCTAGAAAAAGTGCTACATACCTCATCGCTTAAATATACTATAGTCACCTTTGAGATATTCCCTTGGGGAAGCCATGCAATGAGCCAGGGTCTAGTCCACCCTTCAAAGCACTTTTGGAACTCTTTCTCTAGAATGAAATTAAGTTCATGAACTCATCCTAGAAAACGTGCCCACGCTTCTTGGCTGAATACCACTACAGTCACCTTTGAAGTACTCCCATTGGTCATCTGGTGACCATGGCTACATGCAGCAGTGAAGTATATAGTGATTTTTCTAGATGAGCTAGAGAACTTAATTGTCAAACCTCACAAGAATTCCCTGTACAAATGAATGGAAGGCAGCTTACCACCACACTTGGCTAAAACCGAGCACAACAATAAGTCAGGCTTTGTTCTCACCGAAACCACAGGCCACTTACTCCTTTAGCTGCTTGGTTAACTTTACCACCTGCGAGGCCAGGGACATGCAGGTCTCCACCACCACCAGGTACCTGGAGCACAGGGTGTGACCCTGCCTCTCGGCGCTCTGGGAGGGCTTTTCCCCGGCGTGGTTCTGCATGGTGACATTTGCTCCATATTCAACCAAGGTCTGTAAGAAAACGTGGAGATGTGTGATTGCAGTTGCACTGGGACCTCCCTCTAAATGTCATTTTTAAATGACCATAACAGATTGTTGAGGAGGACTTTCCTGTGATTCCAAAACCAGTTATCAGAGCCCCTGGTGTCCTGGGAGGGAGTAGAACAGCCCCTGATACAAAGAGAGCTTCTAGGGGCCTAGTGGAAGTTGCTGTCAGACACCTCCCTTCAGAACTACAAACGTGTAGCGGAACTAATGCCTCCAAAAAGCCTGGAGGCGCAGGAGGCTCTGCTGTCCACAGAGGCCTTTTCCTTATGACACATGTGGTGCAGACTTCGTGGGAGGTGTTTTGATCCTTTTGATGGTTGGGCTCCAAGAAAATGATTCAAAAAGTTGGGAACGCCTCTTTACAGGGAGAGGAGAATTTCAGCTGTTCCTACTGGGCTGGGCTCTGGTCAGTGGTTTGGGAATGAGGCTGGCCGATCTGTTGCTGAGCCTTACTGACCAGGAGGAAGAAGAACAGAGAGAAGTGACACAGAAGACAGCAGAGAGGCTGGGAAGCAGCTCCCCTACTCCCACCATGCATCACGGCAAAAGTGTGTCTATGGATTTGGATCGAACAGATGTTGTAGAAGGAAGCTTGGTGCGAGCTTGTTACCAGCCCACTAACCAAGACAGGGGTCTCTAGCAGCAGGTGGCAGTGGGCACCACAGGTAGAGGGAACTCTCTGGGGAGGAGGTAAAGCTGGGCCAGATCTCCCACGCCAGGAAGCAGTGCGGAGGCCCCAGAGGGCCCTCTGCAGACCTTCCGCATGGCTCCCACCAGCGAGGCAGCACCTGAAGGTTGCCACAGAGGACATCAGTGGCCACAGACAGGGATGGGATCAGTGAAAGTGCCATGCCTTTCCCAACTATGCAAAGAGGAATTTGACTTTCTCTCCTCACACTCTCCTCTTTATCCCTGACTACAGCCCAGAAGAGATTAGGGAATAGGAGTGAAAGTGAGTCAAAGCCCATCATGCCTCACTGCCCATTTTGAGTCTCATGAACCTTGACTCTAACCTGGGTTGGAAGGAAAATGCTCTGAATCAGAAATAAACTTTGAGATTCTAAACTGGTTTGGAGTAAATTTAGTAGTCATACTAAGCAAGCAGAACCTTACAGAGTCTGGCCAACCTTTCTTCTCTATCATTAGTAGAGAAGAAAGAGATCCGATGAAGCAGGGTTGAAATCAATAATTAAAAAAGAAAAGCCCAGTCCACTTGTTTTGTGTTTTTACAGTGCTGGCATTAAATTCCACCAAAAGTTGTTATGTCTGTAGTCATCAACCTCCATAATCTGATCTAGGCTTTGACAATATTACAATGAGATTGCAAACCTCTGGATTTATTTTGGAAGTGGGTGGTATTTTTCCCTACCAGCAACGTTCATAGTATTTAAGTTCTTAGATGACTCAGAGGTTGTTAAGAAGCTTCATTTCCCATTTGTTTATGATCACTCCCCATGCAAGGTCAATTCACCATAAAGTCACTGCCACCTATCTCACAAGAGTGTCGCAGAGACCCTGTCTGCACTGAGCTCTTGTAGTTCTCAGAGAGATGCAATATAAACACACACTGGTATGACTCCCCCTTGACTCCGACCTCTGCAGTTTTCTTCCCACTGTTTTCCTTGCTCAGCCCTCTCCTCGTCTCAGAGGATCCCTCGTTCACTCTCAGTCTCTTATTATCTTTTTAAAAAATTGATCTTTTTTTTTTTTTTTAAAAAATCTCACACCCAGCAGATAGACCCTCTTCCAAGATTATCCAAGTTTCCATATCCATGGTATCTGGTGCCAAAAATATCATTTGCGTAAAGTGGAGTGATGAATACCCTGGAAGGGCAAATGGGCTTTCTTCACATAATAAAAAGAAAAACAATGAAAATCTCAAAGAGAATTAGTGATACCAGCTGGTTTTCTTTGGCTTTCAGTCATTTATTAGCCAATAAAAGGTTTAGTTCAAGACTATTAAATATTAGCGCTCCTCCACATAAAAACATGCTATTTCTTTAATCTTTCTGCAGATTCTGTGAAGAATTTAGATTTCTATCCTTTATGTACTCTCTAATTTCTTATGATTCCTCTTAAAATGTGGTGCCTTAAATTAGAAGGGGCACACCTCACCAATATAAGAGGAAAACTTTCAGATACGTGGACTATTTCTATCTAGTTAGCTCTCCAAAGAGTTGTTTCACAGACTAGGCACTGGAGAGTTTTCTGCTGGCACATCTACTCTTTCTTTTTATTAATCTCTTGCCTTTTAAACTGTCTCCCATACATCCTCCCATCATTTCCTAAGTCCTCTCTACCTTCCTGAGCAACTGTCCCCTCTGCCTAGTTTTGTGTTTTGGATGGTCTATCTTGCACTCAGCAGAACTTCAGCAAAGACCTGTTGTATTACATAAATGAGTGCACTGAGTTTGCAACCCAGGAAAACACATTATACCTGGCCACAAAGAGTGCTGCTTTCTCAGAGATGGAAAACATGTCATATGTCACGTGTTATACATACATTTTGAACTGTATCAACTTGTGGGGGTAACTGTATTTTCTCTAAACATGACCCTCAACCACATGTTGTCAATTTCCCTTTCCTATACCTCAGGTAGATATGGGAACAAATCCACAGATGTTGGGTCATTTTCAATGATAAGAATGGATTTGGGGCGGTGCCTGTGGCTCAAGGAGTAGGGCACCTGCCCTAAATGCTGGAGGTAGAAGGTTCAAACCCAGCCTGACCAAAAACCGCAAAAAAAAAAAAAAAAAAAAAAAAGAATGGATTTGTCTGATTCTAGTGTTCTAGTGATTAGGTTTATGTTTGGAAATAAAATTCCTGGCAAAATCCAAGTTTCCACCTAGTGTCCAGTTCAAATCCTCTCCTCTCCTGATACTGCCTGGCATCTTCTACCTGCTCCTATCCCGTCTGCTGTCCTCTCTCTCTGCTGTCGCGCTGAAGCCTTCACTATTTTCTAGATGAAAAGGTCTATTTGGTTTTGATGTCCACATATACCCCAAACTTCTGCAGACCACTCCATTGGGCTTTCCCACCACACGCTGCTCTGATGGCAACACTGGGCTTCGCTCACCGTTGGGCAGCTCTGCATTTGGGGGAGGCAGGTGATTGCCACTTCCTCTCCTACAGAAGCCCCACACTCTGTTAGAAGCCCTCTTGGTGACTTGGAGTGGGGAGACAAGCCTCCCTCCCCACTCCTGTGGCTGTCTTCCCCAACTGTTTATATCATTACACACCCTGGACATGATAATATCTGGAAGACGTGTTGGGCTAAAAGGATGAGGCTACTTGAGGCTGTTGGGTGGAATAGTTGGCCAACCAAGGCCCTGGCTGTCTCGCTCAAGGGCTGAGAGGATCAATAGCTAAGCCTTGCCACCCTAGCCAATTTTTAGCTGTTCTGAATGCACTTGAGAAACTCTGTTCTACTACAAAAAAGGGCGAAGCCATGGCATTCTTTTTCTAGCCTACCACTCCCTGCTATGAACAATTCTCCTAATGTGTTCCTGAAAAATCCGCCCTTTTCTCATGTCCCTAGGAAGGAGAGATGTGCTCATGAGGGCACAAAGGGTCTGCCACATGGCAGACTGAGAGATGTCTGTGTCAGCGTGGTTTCCCTGGCGTCTTGAGAACATGGGGTATTTTATGTCTATTGTCTTCAGCAGTGGAACTTTAGAGTAGGGTTTAGGGCGCATGAGTTTTTAGCCCACCATGTCTTCCAGATATTTCAACACTCTCGGACCTTTAAGAACTCTTAGAGCTATTTATGCTTACATGGTGGATTTCTAGCTAAACAAATATATCAATTTAATTTTTTTATTGTCTACTATAATATAAAAGGTGATTCAATCCAGAAATTCTCTGAGTAAACAAAACTTTTTGTTTAATTACTGGATACACTCAATTGTGTCCGCAAAGTGGCAGGAGAGTGACAGGGTCTCTGGCAGTGTCCCCCTCGCACCTGTATGCACCCAAGGTAGCCATGCTGAGAGGCTACGTGAACAGCGCTGTTGCCATCCTGGTCAACTTCATCCAGTGAGATGCCCTGTTCTTGCATAAACTGAAGAAGCCACAGGAGAATCTTTTCCTACAAACACAAACATACTTGGAATTAATGGAGTATCAGGCAGAGAAGTCAAATATAAAGACAGAGGATAGCAAAACTCTAACATGTGAAACTTTATCTAAAGCCAAGCTTCCTGTAGGAAGAGAAAATTCCCATTTAGTATGAACTGAACGTCCACGAGTCTTTGAAATGAACCAAAAGGACCATAGAGAATTTTAAGTGCAGAAAGTTGCCATGGAAATGATCTTGTTTTAGTTATTCTACAGATGGGAATATAAATTCACAGAAAGTGTGAGTGTTTCCTCAAAGTCTCACAACTAGATAGATCCAAAGTTGGGATGAAAATCAAGGTCTTTTGAGTCTCATCAAGGTCCAAGGCTCCCAAAGTAGTGTTTTTGCTACTGTGTTATACTGCTTGTAGGCTTCAAGAATATTATTATTAAAGCATAGACTATTGATATAACTAGCTTCTACTTTTGAGTTTATAATTAAACTTAAGGGATTGCCTTCCCAGTCCTATGGTTCCTGCAATCATCAGGCTTATGAAAGTAGGCAATGCTTTAAGTTACCAAGTATAAGATAACCTTCCTGAAATAAAATCAGGACCCTCTTAATTTTTAGGACCAAATGTTTTTTATTTTTATTTTTTTGGAGACAGTCCCAAGCTGTTGCCCTGGGTAGAGTGCCATGGCATCACAGTTCAGAGCAACCACCAACGCATAGGCTCAAGTGATATTCTTGCCTCAGTTTTTTTTATTTTTAGTAGAGACAGGGTCTCTGTTTTTGCTCAGGTTGGTCTCGAACTCATGAGCTCAAGCAATCCATCTGCCTCGGCCTCCCAGAGTGCTAGGATTATAAATGTGAGCCACGGCGCCCGGCCAAAGGGTTGGTATTATTTTAAAGGTAAAGCTTTATTTTCCTTCATTTTGAAGGAAGGGAACCAAAAGCTCTGAACACAAACCTTTCAAAAGCAAAGACATAGAACAGTCAGTATGTTTTGTCATGATCTGTTTGCATTTTGCCCACTGAGTGTTTTGTGGTATTTTCATGTTATGTTTGGCCTTTGGGGAAAGCAGGGGGATGGGATTTCACTGTTTTAAAACAGAAGAATTAAACATAAAGTTAAAAAAAGTGAAGGTGGTAAAAACAACAGCATGAAGTTTAGTGGGTGGAATTTGACATTTAAAAAGATGATCATGTGTTTGAAATAGCCTTGAACTTCTTTCTTGTTAGCCTTTTAAAGAATTTTTTCCCCAGTTATTTGCTCAGACTGGTCATGAACTTTTATACTTTTCTGGATTAAATTTGCCTTCATCTTCTGAACATGCCAACTAATCTGCTGAAGGAATGTTGGAGAAAAACAGCCAGCTCCTTTAATGTTTCCCCTCTTATGTGGGGGGTGGGGGAGACGGGGTGCTGTTTACGAAGTATCTGACACATCAGGGTCAGACTGAACATTTGCACTACACTTTTCCCAAGTGAGCAACCAAGGAGTAAGACCCTTGAAGAGCAAGAAGAGAAAAGTGTAATCAATGCCACAACCCACCCTTAATGCACCCAGGAAAGCAGGATGAGTATTGGCTGCAAAAGTAGACAGACCCTATTAGAAACGAAGCCCTTGGTTGTCCCTAGAGAAAGTGGCAGAGCAGAGCCTGGAGGCCAGGGCTGGGAGTCAGAAGTTGGATGAAGATATCCTGATACGTTCAACTTTGTTCTTCAGAGACAAATCTGGGGAAAGTTGGAGCTGATATTTGGATCATGGCAGGTGATGTTTTTGCACGTGGTAAAACCACTATCTTTGATTTTTTTTTTAATTAGGTAGGGAAAACATACTGAATTACTTTTATTTAGAGAGAGATGATTACTATGTGAGTGGTTTCTTTCTTTCTTTCCTTTTTTTTTTTTTTTGGTAGAGATGAGGTCTCGCTATGTTGCCCAGGCTGGTTCTGAACTCCTAGGCTAAGCAAATCCTAAAGCCCTGGGATTACAGGCACGAGCCACTGCGTCCAGCCTCCATGATCCTAACTCTTTAAAAATCTAGGTGAGTGGGAGTATCTTAGGATATTAGACATAACCAAACAGTTTGAGGTTAAGGCCTAAGATGTATGGAAACCGCCCAAGGGCAGGCTGCTGAGAATAGATGGCCCTACCACATGTGGAATAAATCCTCCTCAGGGGGTTATTCTTGAACTTATGGGGACCTGGTTTGTTCCATTTTATTAAATTATGGCATCTTGGAACTGGAGAGATTTGGGGGAATTATTCAATTCAAAACCTTATTTTATAAATCAGAAAACTGAAGGAGAGGACAATGGTATACAATAAGTGCTCACTTAGTGCCATCCTCATGTTCTTGGGAACTGTGACTTTAGGTGAAAATGACATGTAACAAAACCAGTTTTACCAAAGGTTCATTGATATAAATAAGAGTTAAATTCCTATGGCACATTTCTGGTCACAAGAACACCATTAAATATTTAAATAAAGCCAAACACTTGTAATATTAAACAATGAAATAAATGTCGGCTACATAAATAGCTAAGAAAGATTAATAGAGACAAGTAAGATATTTATTTACCTAATTGTTGTAGTTTAGGGTAGTGGTGGTCAGAACTCAACTCAGCAGCTCAGGGCACAAGGGCAGTACCAATTGTGGGCTGGGGCCATCCCATGGTGGGTGCACTCATTCCATTGTGGGGTGCACTCAAAGACAGGCCACCCGCTCACTCACACTGGAACCATGTAGACTTGCCAGCTCACCTAACACATACATCTTTGGAACGTGAGAGAAAATTCAAGTATTGGAAGAAAACCCATATAGACATGGGGAGAATGTGAAAACTCCACACAGATTCCAGGCAAGAATCTTTGTTTTTCCTTTCTCATCAATGTTAATGATGAAATGACGTTAAACAAAATGATATTATTCCAGCACCTACTGTATTCAGGTGGATTCTTTCTTTAGAAAGTAAATCTCAGAGAAGTTGAAGATATTTTAAAATGGCTTATTTGGGGTGGTGCCTGTGACTCAAAGAGTAGGGCACCAGCCCCATACACTGGAGGTGGTGGGTTCAAACCCGACCCCGGCCCAAACTGCAAAAAAATGGTTTATCTGTACCTTCTTGTCAGATGTATTTCCATATACAGTAGAACTTTTCTAAGTTGATCCCCTTGGGGACTGTAACAAACTGGTTAACAGAGGGAGGTGGTCAACATAGGGAACTAGGCCTACTGTTCTGATGTGTATGTGTAGTGCAAGCCCAATCTATGAAAATTAGGTCAACTTAAGGAGGTGGTTCAAGTAAGGAGGTGGTCGACTATGGGGGTTCTACTGTATTTCAGACTGACTTAAATGTTATGGTGGGAATATCTATTTCATGTGCATAAAAAAAGCACTTTACTAAGATCACAGTGTTTTGATTTTAGTAAGGAATTATAGTCAATGGAATATTACATTTCATAAGATAGAAATTTTCCCACTGTAGAAACTGGGAGAAAATCTAGGGCCGTGGACTTTGCAGGGGCTTGGAACGAGACCCACGAGGCCTGCGAGAGTTTAGAGTTGCCTTGGCTCCTAAGGGCTCTCCAAGGCAGGTTCAATTTGTATTATTACAACAACCTGCTTTCTTTTCTTATGATGGTATGGATAACTCTTCTTCCTTGCAATTAAGGATTCTACCCAGTTCAATATGCAAGACTTCCATAAAGGAGTCATTATTTGATTTTTTCAAAACAAGATGGCTTTTGCCCAGCACCTCCAATCCAGTTTTGTATTCTCTATGGGACAAGAATAAGAATTTTAAAATAAAAAGATATGAAAGCAGCCTTTCCCTTGAGATACGATCAGGAAACAAAAATATCCCATCCTACCAGGCAGAGAAGTACTACCAATAGCAACTGGCTGCCCAGACACCCCGCCTTCTAACAACCGACGTTTAGGATTTCTGACATGGAGGTGGAGATGGCAAGCATCCCTGGTTTTGGTAAAAGCGTATTTAACCTCCACTTTCTGAGAAGTTCCGCTCTGGCTTTGAGAACATGTCTGAGGAGATGCACAATCCTAGAATTCAAACAGTGATCTATCTGACAAATAGTTCTTGAGGAGCTATTCACTCCAGGTTTTGAGATGTTACAATATTTTTTAAAAAGTGACTAGCAATAGCTTCCTGTTATTTAGTATAAGATGCGTGTAGAATCCAGAGATGGTAAAATGTGAAGAAAAAGTACATCTAAGAATTGGTTAAAAAGGTTGTGGCCTACACAATTCTTTGGCAAATTTCCGTTGTACGGGGTGGCCATAAAATTCATGTGTATAAAATAGACAACTACTAGAGTTGTATATAGACAACTCAGGTGGCTATTCTCTCCGCCTAAGAAGGCCTTTATTGATGCAAATGTGTATTAGAGATACATGCAAGAAGCCCCCCTCCCCTCTTAGTCCTCAGGGAGTGCTTTCTCCCTCTGTCTCCCTCTTTCTTTCCCACCCCCTCTCCCTCTGTGTGGGTGTCTATAGGAAAACGTTAAAGGAAGACTATAACTTCACATCTTCATTTCCCCATAAGTATCTACTGCAGTCACTTGGATGGAGAGACTCTTCTGTATTACCTCTGGTTCACGGAACGTCATTCATCCACCCATATGTCCAACTTTCAGCTGCTGAAGCAAAACTTCGCTCACGTCAAGTTTCCTCTTCTAGGGATTTTCTGCTGTTTTTGTAACTTGTTTTAATGGTGTATTTTATGTGTTCCTAAGGGCAATGCAAGTTCTTTAAAACTCGCATTGAGGCAATTAATTCATGAAGCCTATGAGATGGGCCGAAGTCTAATGGGAATGTAATTGTAAAGTCTATCACAGGTTTATTGCTGGTATCAGTAAAATCTCTATAGTTTGTGGTGTATTTATGATCTCTAAAGCACGCAGCCTTGTCTGTGATCACAGATTATCAGATCTATTGCCATCGGATTCACTCCAGGTTTTGAGATGTTAAAATATTTGTTTAAAAGTGACTAGCAATAATTTCCTGATATTTAGTATAAGATGCATGTAGAATCCAGAGATGGTAAAACGTGAAGAAAAGTACACCTAAGAATTGATTAAAAACGTGGCCTACACAATTCTTTGGCAAATTTCTGTTGTACAGGGTGGCCATAAAATTCGTGTGCATAAAATAGACAACTATTACAGTTGTATACAGACAACTATTTTAAATTGCACACGAACTTTATGGCTACCCTGTATGTTACTTATGGTAAAATAAGTAAGCTGAATAATACTGATAGCAATAAAAACAATAAACTGGAAGAAATCCAATAGTTAATGCCAGCCAACATTTGTGCAGTGACTATCAAGTGCTGGGCCATGTGGCTTTTCTTACTTAGTCTTCAGAATAACCAGGCAAGGAAGGTTGTATTAGCTCCATTTTATAGATAAAGAAACTGAGGTCCAGGAAGACTTTTCTTTCACTTTCTTCCTTTTTTAAAACAAAAGCATCCAAGGCCATTGAACTAGCAAGTGGCAGGGACAGGATTAAAACCAAGACAGCTTCACTTAGGAACTGTTGATCTTCGTAATTCTGTTTTGTGAGCATGAATATCCACACTGTGCCTTCTCCTGTGACCGCTGACTCTGTAAAGGATATGCTCCCTTTGTGCCCCTTGGGTCAGGAAAGTTCTGGTTAGCTGTCTGTCCTCTGAGGGTTTGTGGGCTCTGTGTCAGTTATACCGTGACAAGTTCAGTATTTGGAGAGCAGGTGGAAGCTCACGAGAATCAAAGACTTTTCTATTTTGTTTTGTCTGTAGTCGCAGAACTCTCAGCCCTGTTTTCTTATTCCTGTCCCATGACGGTGAAACAGTAAAGTCAGGAGCGTATTTCTCCTTTTTAAAGTAAGCTGCGGAAAAGCACAGAGCAGCACAGCCTCTGGAAATCCCCTCCCACCAGTGTGCCTCTCGTGACCACCCTTACGAACTGCTGAGCATTTTCTTCTTCAAAAAATCTTCTTTAAAAAAACCCGTATCAGGGCAAACATTAAAATGGAGAAGACACACAATGCAGGCAGAGGCTCTTCTTAGTAAATGCTCAATGCTGTGATGCAGGTTGCTTCTGCAAAAGAATCTCTTGACCAAAAGCCGTGTGAATGATTCAGAAACAAAAGGAGTAACCGATTTGATGTTTGATACTTGAAGTAGCACACAGCCCCCCAGACCGATGACCAGAGCAGAAGAGCCTGAAGCCCCCCCAGCAGCTGAGGGCAAGGGGCTTTGCTGAGAGAGGCTGAGCCTTCATGCTTGAACAGAACTGCCCAAATTACACAGGCGGGAGCCTTGAACCGAGATCGCTCTGTCTCAATTGTTATACCAGCAATGTCTTTCTCAAGGGACAGCAGAGCAGGCCTAACCAAGGACACCCCCGCTTGGTCCTTGGGTCTCTCTGAGGCTCCCACCTTCATGCTCCCTGTGGCTGGTTCTGCAAGGTACAATCAGGCAATGAAATAATTGCCCCCTTTGAGAGTTCATGTGTCAAGATGAGGAAAATCAATTCTTATCACCCAAAGATCTATCACTCCAGGAGACCACTAAAAACTGCCAGCTACCCTGTGGCACTGGAGTCTTTAAAGGTAATTTTTACAAGAAAAAGGACACAAATTGGGAGTCAAATAGAGCCTATTCTTTAAAGATCTATATAAGGGGCAGAGGGCAACTAAAATAAACCAAGAGAGGAATTTTCCTCTGTACTATCCTTTCCAGAGGTATTTACTGAAGAAACAAAACCAGAACACACTCAAGTGCCTGCTTGATGTAGAAAAACTTGCATGTGCTGAATCCATTAAAAAACTGTTCAATAACAATCTTCCTTGGGAAAATATTAGCCTTGTAATGGTTCCAAGTTCAGCATCTCCGCAGGTTATCTGTTACATAAGTGGCTGGACAGAATTCGTAGTTCTAACGGGCGTCTACATTTTCCATTTGGGTAAGATGCTCTCCTAAGGGCGCTGCTGGAATGCCCCCCTCAAAGCTGTACTTTAGGTCACATGAAATGCTTATCAGCTTGAAATAATAACCTGCATATTTGATCCTAGCATGAAGCAAATGTTTGACACAGCTCTTCAAATAGGTCACTAATTTCCGTATTTTCCAAGTTTGCCACACTATTACCCAGCTAGTTCCAGAAAGGGCACTTTCTTTTTGCTCTGCCTCAATAGCTCCAAAATTATGAGAAACCTGCTGTGAGATTTGAATAACAAAGCTGGTGTAAATAAAGCAATGTTTCCCAAGGCAAAGGGTGCCCAGAGCCCAGTTATTTACTTGGGGTCTCAGAAGGACCATGCAATCCTTTCTTCCTTTTCTTTGGCAAGCTCTGCCAAAATTACAGGCAGTCTTTCCGCTGACACCTGAAACTTCTTGTTAGGCTTTCTAGAAGCAAAGGAAACCAGGGAAGCAATTATTCACACAACTTAATAAAATTCTGTTTTGTACTGAAAATGATCTATGAAGATTAGCAGTGATCAAATTCTTCTTGTCATTTGAAAATTCTGTTTCTCCTTTCGCCAGTACAGATGCTCCTGAACTTACAAAGATGTTATAGCCCAATAAACCCATCATGAGTAGAAAATACTGTTACGTTAAAAGTGCAGTTAAGGAACTGTCAAGTACCGGTTGCCCACCCTCATGAGCACAAGGCTGACCGCGAGGCGTGGCTCACGGTGGCTGCCCAGCCCAGCATTGTAAGAGAGGATCACACTGCTTATTGCCAGCCCAGGAAATGATCAAAATTCAAAACCTGAGGTACAATTTCTACTGAGTGTGTATTTCTTTCACATCATCGTAAAGAAAAAAAAATCATAAGTTAAACCAAGGTTATGTTGCGGACCATCTGTATAAGCAAAAAGTGGAGTTCTTATATACTGCCTCTGAACTTGAACTGGTACGTTTTAGGACACTGCAGATGGGAACTAGTAAGAACAATGCACAAAGAAAACAGAGTAATTATAATATTTCAAAGACAATGGCTTTTATGAATTTTAAATGTTCTATCTGACCTGTCTTCATTTCATACACTTAATAAGGTTGTTCATCTCTTCAATGAGTTGTATAAGGTAATCCTAATAGCACAACGTATTGTTAGATAAAATTGAAAACAAAAAAAAGACTTCTTCAGTTAAATCAATGACTCTATAAACAACCTGTACAAATTATTTTTACAGATGGAGACAAAACAGTGTCTGGTCCTAAAGTCAGAGGACCTGAGTTAAAATCTCATCTCATTCTTCCTAGACAGTAGACCACGGGCAAGTCATTTAACTTTCTATCTTAATAGAGATAAGAATAACAAAATCTTATAGAGTTGTGGGTTTGTGTGTGTGTGTGTGTTTTGTGACAAAGTCTCACTTTGTCAACCCAGGTAGAGTACAGTGGTGTCATCATAGCTCACAGCAACCTCAAACTCCTGGGCTCAAATGATCCTCCTGCCTCAGCCTCCCAAATAGCTTGTATTACGGGTGCATGCCAGATTCCTGGCTAATTTTTCTTTTTGTCTTTTATTTTCATTTTGGATTAATATCAGGATACATATGACTAGGTTACATGAGTTATATTTCTTAGGAAAAGTCTGAGTTGTATTTGAGTCCTTTACCTAGGAGGTGTGCCACCTACTATTACATGGTATCCGTTAGGGGTGAGCTTCCTGGGTCTCCTTTCCCTCCTCCCCTCCTCCCTTCTTGAATTTAATTGTTTTTTTCTCTCATGTGTTCATCTACTAGTTTCAATTTTTAATAGAGACAAGGTCTTGGTCTTGCTCAGGCTGGTCTCAAATTCCTGAGCTCAAATAATCCTCCTGCCTCGGCCACCCAGAGTGCTAGGATTACAGGCTTGAGCCACCACACCCAGACTCATAAGGTTTTGAGGGAAAAAAACTCAGATAATGTACAAAAAACGAATGGAGTGGTGCCTGGAACACACAGGAAACATTTTATGTTTATGTGTAATATATACATACTAATTCAAGTTACCATAGCAGACATGACTCCCCCAAATTGTAATAATATTCTTAAGCCTATTTTTCGAACTTGAGATTGCCATATTTGAAAAAGTATAATCTATTGTTGACAACACCACAACTTACTTCTACTGGGAAAGTTTGGAAGCCAAAGAGAATATGTTTATATACATGAAAAAACGATTTTCTTTGCCACAAACGAATGTGATTAAATTTATTTTAATACAGTACTGACTTTACTATTTTTTAAGCTGAGGTTGGAATTGTGTTGTTCCAATTTTTATTTTTAATTTTTTATTTTTTTAATTTTTTTTTTTTTTTTGACACGGAGCCTCAAGCTGTTACCCTGGATAGAGTGCTGTAGCATCACAGCTCCCAGCAACCTCCAACTCCTGGGCTCAAGTGAGTCTCCTGCCTCCGCCTCCCAAGTAGTTGGGACTACAGGTGCCCACCACAACGCCCGGACATTTTTTGGTTGCAGCCGTCATTGTTGTTTGGCGGGCCCGGGCTGGATTCGAACCCACCAGCTCAGGTGTACGTGGCTGGCGCCTTAGCCTGCTGAGCCACAGGCGCCAAGCCTGTTCCAATTTTTAAAAAAGATGATTCACACTGATCCCTTTCAAAGGGAGGTAGTGATTTTTTTTTAACTACATACAGTGGATTGTGATCTGTGTACAACAATTACTAACAACAGGACTTCCTGCTATAGAACTTGGTTGTAACTGAGAGTCAGCAAGTTGGTAGACTTCCTCATCTTTAACTAAGTAATCCTTGATTAATGTCTTATGAAGATTTTCTTTGTAACTTTGTGTTCAAGAAAACATGCCCTTTTAATAAATGTGAAATGGGTTTATTGTAGAAGATCTGGAAAATACTGAAAAACAAAACTAAAAAAAAAAAAGAAAAAAGTCATTTGTAATTCCGCTCTGAGTGATAAGTATTATAAACATGTTGTGAGAGTTTTTTTCTAGTCTTATTTCCCATTTCTCTTTCTCTCTCTTCAAAATTCTAAGTTACTACCACTTTATAAGAACAGTGTTGTATTGTATATTTGTATTTAATATTATATACTGAACAATTTCTCATAAAATTCTATCAAGAGATGTCAGTTCACTATTTATCCCATATCCTATCTTGGGATAGTTTGGTTGTTTAAAATGTTTGTTCATTTCAAAAAATGCAACATTGGGCTTCCCCCTTTGTTGCTGGAGGTTCCCTTCTCTGTCTTTCTCTTATCCATCTCTTTTATCTTTCAACAAACTATGTCCTCTTGCTTAAAAAAATGCAACAATGAATATAAATGGTTATAACTCTCGGTACATTGTTGAGGATTTTTTATGTTTGGATGTTGATAGACTAATCAAAAAAAGAAAGAAGGAAGATTACCTGGCATACAAAGTGAAGATACTTAAAAGCTCCTTCATACCTGGCCATAGCAACCTGCATAATGAATAAGGCTTGGAAAATCCTTAGAACAACTCAATTCTGCAATGGCTTCCGTTTCGCTCACCAACCAGCGTACACACTCCAACTGACCATTCTAGATTTTAAAAAAAGAAAGAGAGGAAGAAATTCAAGATCATTCAGGTTTGAAAAATACCTCAAAGATGGTAATTCTTCTAAGAAAAGAAATCATATGAATGCTGTCTTTTATATCTGCCTCAATTTATTTATGATATAAATATATCACCTCCTATATGTTTTCTTGATCATGGTGTTGGCTCCGAATAAATTTCTTCTTAAATACATTTGCATAATTTTTATTATTTTTTTTAAAAATCACTTTATTAAGTTATAATTTGCATACTGTAAAATGTGTTGATTTTAAGTATAAAGTTTGATAAATTTTGACAAATTTTGACACTCTCGTAATTACAATTTCAATCAAGATACAGAAAATTTCCATCACTCCAAAAGTTTGGGGATGTTACTAATGAAATTGCTGCAAATATTCTTTGTGAATACAGGTATATACTTTTCTTGCTCTTGGTTACCTTACCAGGACTGGAATATCTGGGTAATACGATAGGTGTATATTTGACTTAATCAAAAGGTATCAAACTATTTTCCAATGTGGTTGACCATTTACTAGCAGGAAACGAGCATTCTGCTCTTTCCAAATCCAACACGTGGTTGTGTCAACTACTAAGTTATTCTTCAATTAAAGTT
>CAUYRH010091268.1:0-26918 GCA_963574655.1 Perodicticus potto
TATTAATATCAGAGTAAGGAGTTTGCATTTTATATAGTAGGCAATGGGGAGCTATTGAGAGTTTTTGAGCAGGAGAGTGACATGATCAGAATGATGCTTTAGGAAAATTAATCTGGCAGCAGTGTGTAGAACAATTGGAGAAAGTGAAACTTAAAGGCAGAAGAAGATGCCTGTGCCCATCCTGGTGACTGGTGCATGGCAGGCACTCAATAACAGTTTGTTGGTTGAATTGAGGTGACCTACAAAAGCCATAATAAGGGCCCTTCACGGGCCCTTCATGGGGATGGTGCTGATGGTGGGACAAAGGTGAGTGCAAAAGACATAAGGAGCTATCTCTGTTAATTGATTAAAAGTAAGGATGAGGGGTGAGGTAAGAGAGAGAGACTCCAAGGGTTCTGTGAAGGTCAATGGTAATTGAGAGGGGAGTCACAAGTTGTCACAGGTTTAGGAGAGACTTATAAGTTTGGTTTTCCGCACATAAGCCTTGCACTGCCTGAACTGTGGACTCAGACCTCAAAGGAAGCTTGGAACTAGAGGTAGATGTTTCTATCACTTGCTGAAGGTGCCGGAGTACGTGAGAACTGCTGAGAGTCTGTAGGGGAGGATGGCAGAGAGCTGAATGAGAGCAGGAGAGAGCAGTGGGCAAGAAGCCAAGAGACAAGCGAGCTTAAAGGAGTGAGGGACTGCCGAGGGCTCCTTCCATGGGATGGGGCCTGACAGTCAGATGTGGGGTCTGTTGGTCAGAAGATTTGTTAGGAGGCCAGGGCAATCTTATGGAGGGAAGTTCGGGTGGAGTGGAGGCAGCTGATGCCAGGCTGGAAGGCAGGGGATACCAGTGTGCAGATGGACCACCGCATAGCATTTATGGATGCTCAGTTGCCTGCCTACTGCTCACACCAAGCCCACAGACTTGCTGTTTTTCCCCAGAGGCCCTCTTGTTCCTTTCCTGGATGGAGTGGCTGCCTGGCCTGGAGAGGAAATCAATGAGATGGACTATTCCTCATCCTGGGATCCCCCAAACCCTCCAATCTCAGCACACCGGGAGGCTTGCTGGGTTTGTGTTATTTCCTTGGCTGCGAACCACCACACTCTTCTCCCTGATGCAGGTTACACCCACGCCCAGTGGTCCCCTGCACATGCTTGGCCATCCTCTTCCCTGCCACTGGAGAGCACTCTGGTCCACAGCCTGCTGCTCGGTCCTTGGCTGGACTCCCTAAGCACTTGAGCTGGTGATACCTCAGACCAAAAAGTATAGGACGTGGCTGGGGGTTGGGAGGCAGAGGGGACAGGCCCCAGAATCTTGCTTCCCATTTAGGAGGAGCAAGACACAGGAGGTGGTGTGGGCTCCCACCCCCCCAGAGGGGACCTGCAGTCCTAAATGCCCCTGCGCCTTCTCCATATTGTGGGAAAAGCTGCTGCATCCATCACTGTCAGGCATCGAGTTTGAATAAATTTGAATGCACTGAGCCGTGGGCTGCAGTTTCTATAATATCACTTTCCAGTTTGAATATTTCACTTACTTTTTTTTCAAATTTCTTTTTATCCCACAGTTTCTCCTCCTTTTCATCTACCCCCACTGCAGTCGAGCTCAGGATATAGAGAGAGGACAGTGCCTCGAGGGTGTCTGAGATGGGAAGAGGCAGGCCTTTGCCAGCTCTGGCATCTCTGTCCTCCCACCCACTGGGATCCCAACCCAATTCATGTTCTCCTTGTATAAATAGGAAAATAGCAGCTGGACAATGAGCCCCCTCACACTGCCCATCTTCTGCATGGGCAGACCAGGACCCTGCTTCTTCCTTACAGGAGTCTGAGCCTCTCTCACCGTCTGACCTCCCATCACACCAGCATGCATACATAGCCTGACACATTGATTTTTACCTAGATATTAATGGTAGATTGCAGTTTCCCACTAGGAAGCTTGAACCTAAGTCCCTCCAGACACTGTCCTGCCTTCCTCTTTAAATAAAGGACTCCATTTCTAGACACCCTTCCCAATTTCCCTACAGCTCTTCACTCCCCACCCATCAGTTTGGTACCAGTGCAGCCATACCTTCTGGATGAGGGCCGCTGGCAGGGAGGAAGGACCAGAGTCTTGACAGTGAGCTCCAGAGAAGCACCCCAGGTCCTGGCCACAAACCCCATGATGTGCTAGACCTTAGTTAGTGCCACCTCCACTCCCCACCCAGAACTCAGGAGCCAGGGAGAGTGAGGGGCAAGCAGAGAAAGAGTCCATCTAGGAACAAATCAGGATTGCATTGGAAGTGGAGTTCAGGGGAGGATGAGGAGGTGAGGAGGTTGAGAAGGGCCTTGTGGGGACCTTCTGGGTCTATATCTCTCCACAGGAAGGTCTGGCCACACAGTTCCTCAGACCATCCATAAGGCACGCCCACTGCACTGACTAGAGGGCAGTGACCATCCATGAGGCTCACAGTGACACTGACCATCAGTGAGGACACTCTGCTACAGGGGGTACACCGACCAGCCAGTGGATATTGAGTATCCCCACCATCTAAAAAGGACTCAGGACACTGACCATGTGAGCATCCTTAACCCTCCAAAGAGGTGCCACCTTCTAGACCATGTCCCATGGAGACATTGTTCAAAGAGCACGTTCGCCTCCTCCTGCCAGAAACAGCTTTTACTTCAAACACGAATAGTCCCCCACAATGCCCACGTCTATCACCCTAGGCAGGCATGCTGGAGGGTCGGGGTGGGGGCAGAGAGAAGCAGGAGGCTGAAAGGCTTAGCGATCCACGACTTTTTGGAGGTGATGGTGTGGCTCCCTGTTGTGTGCCTGGTCTTCTGTGCTCATGGTTAGGTCATGGAAAGGCAGGAGACAGGGAGAAAATTGTCAGACTTTAGAGAGCTCACATTGTGGTTGGAATACTGAAATTGTCACTAAGTGTAATACTTTATGTTTTGCCATATTCAAGGGAGATTTCGGAAACACACACGCAGAGTTAAAGAAAAAGAGAGAAGGGCGGCTCCTGCGGCTCAAAGGAGTGGGGCGCGGCCCCCTGTACCGGAGGTGGTGGGTTCAAACCCAGCCCCGGGCCAAAAACTGCAAAAAAAAAAAAAAAAAACTATTAAAGGCAGGAGAGAGATAAACTGACCTGAGACCTGGTGGGGAGTGTATGCTGGTAGCATGGCCACCAGAGTCTGGGCCACTGGTCAGGGTGCTCATACCCTGTGGGTTCAGGTAGTCTGGGAAGGGGGTTTCTGAGGCAGTAGAACCAGTCTGGGGACTTAACAGATGTCAGAAGTTCTAACCAGGAAGAACAGACGACCAGAGCAGCAGGACCAGAGTGAGCCAAGTCAGAGAAATGGACTGAATGTGCGGCCAGTCCTGGGGCAGGGAGAGGGTGGTGGTAAGTTTGGGGTGGGGTGAGCGGGTGAAGTATAGGGGCAATGAAGAAACGAGAGAGAAACTGTAGGCCATGGGTGGAGGGGTGGTGGGTGGTCAGCATGCAGGGAGCGGTCAGCAGGCACCTTGGACTAGGGTGCCCAAATCTCAGTCTTCCCTAATTCTAACACAGGCTAATCGGCACCCTCTTCCTGGAGCACCCCCATTCGCCATGAGCTGAAACTCAGCACCCCAGCAAAGAGAGAACTCACCAGGGGAGGGCGAGCCATGCCCCGAGAAAGAGGTGAGGGTAGGTAGGGGTGAGACTTCCCTCTCCCCACCCCCCTTCACCCCTTATGGCCCAGTCGGGCCTGCAGCGGGGCGGATGGTGACACGAAGGGAGAGGCTCTCCTGCCGCACCATGACAGATGATTGACTCGAAACAATATCTAAGGCGATCAGGATAAAGTGCTGGCCATTTCAAGGCTCAGCAGAATTCAGATTCTAATTAGACTTCTCACCACATTCCAAATAAAAATGGTTCCCCTGGTATCCTCTTTGCCTATCAGGTGTCTCTCCCTGATCGCTGGAACAAAACGCATAAAGAAAGTGATTAAAGCCATAACAAAGGCATAAAATTGGAATTATCGCTGCCACCACATCTGGGAGCACCGAGTGTCACCACACCGCCCCCTCCTTCCCAAACCCATGCACACACAGAAGTCCTGCCCATCACAGCTCCTGTCTGGGCACCCTGTAATGACAGCTGTCAGATGGGTAAGGGATGGGGGCTCTGTGTGTAACTAGAGGGTCCAAGGAGCCAGGAGTTAGAGATTAGGAGGTGAGAGAAGTCAGTGAAAGAGGAGCTCCAGGCCTGGGGACAAGGGGATGAGTAGACCAAGGAGTGAGGGGTGGGGCCAGACAATGGTCACTGACTCTACATTTACTAGTGGGGAGGGAACTTGGGGCTCTTGCTTTGATGACCTCACTACCCCCAGGACAGGCGTGTGCACGTGTCACAACATGCTATAAATATTCCCACGCATCCCATATGGTATCAATTTCTGTTGAGAGAGTCCTGTGCTGCCAACAGACCAAAAGTCCCCCAATTGACCTACTGCCCAGGCCACTGGACCCAGTGTTGGTTTTCGGTTCTCTTTCCCAGCCTATTCCAATGCGGGGCACCTACCCCCAGAAACTACCAAGTCCCCCCTGGTCCCCAGTATGTGTGTGCACAACCAGCATGTAATCCAGAGACCTTAGTCCCCTACAACGCACATCTGTGCTTGCACACACACACACCATGCCGTAACAATACCCTCATGTGGTGTGTGCACTCTGGAAATATAGCAAAGGCCCCATCTCAGCAGGGGGTCCTCGCAGAGGGGTCTCTCAGCCTCTCCAACTCTCCTGCCTCCCTACTGCAGCCCCCATCTGCCCCTCATGGCCAGTCTGGTACCTGGCACTGGGCAGCCTTGCTCCCTGCGCGGGGTGTAGGCTGGCGGGAGGTCCAGAGGAGGGTGAAGGAGTGGGAGCGGGGCTCTGAGCGGGGACGATATAAAATTAAAAGGTAAAAAGCAGGAACGCAAATGGAGGGTGCTTTCAGCTTTCACATTATTAATGACTCTTCAAAAAATCGGCGAGTTTTCCAATCTTCTCTGAGAAGCGCTTGAAGGAGCTCACAGATGAAACTGACCTTCAAAATGTTCTTTGGTCTTTAGTTAAGAAATTCGCTCGCCATTATGGCATCATTAGGGAAACAAGGATAAAATTACTCCATGGTTAATGACCTATAGTATCTCCCCACCAAAATTTGTTTCAGATCTAATAAAACTGTGCTTAACACACTCGGATGAGTTATGAGGACTGTTCTGCAGGGTATTAAAATGTGGAAAATAGATTTTCCGAAGCTGGGGGGACTGGACTTTTTGAATCAGATAGCAGAATGGAATTTTCTGGGCAATAAATTCTTCCATGTCTCAATTTCATCTCGAGCTCTCTCTCCTGCCTGCCTCTGCCCCTCTCTCTCTCTCTGCGCCTCATACTCTCTCTTTCCCCCTCCTCTCTCTCTCTGTCTCTCATCTTTTCCTAAAATGTTGAAGCAACACAGAAACCTTTCAAATTTGAAGCCTACCTAAACTTTGAGAAAAGCAGAGTGGCACAGGCCGTCTGTGTGACAGAGGAAGGCTGTGTGTGTGCGCACACGTTTGTTGGTCCTGCCTGTCTCGCAGGAGTGGAGGCAAGATGGCAGCTTCTCCCACCACCTCACTCGCCCAAGGGCCTCTATATACACCCCAAGTGGGAACGCCACCCTCCCTGTCTGTGCCGCTGGCCAAGATGGCAGATCTCATCTTCTCCCCAGTGACAGGGCATGCCCTCACTAATCACCCTCGCTAGTACAACCCTTCCCCCAGGGTCTCGACACACACCAAGGCCAGTTGTCAGCATGGAAGAGAGTACACCTGTCCCTGTCCACCCCAAACTTCATGGTGAGAGAAGGGGGGTTGGCTGCACCGTGGCCCCGTTTCACACACACGCGCGCACATGAGCATTGCTGACGGGGCACACCCAGATGCCCTGGCCAGCCGGGCTGGAGGCTGAGACCCGAGCCCCGGGCCCAAGCAGCGGCTGAAGGTTTTCGGGGGCTGGATACTGCCGCGGAGAGAGGTGGCTGGCGAGGTAATGGCATTTTGCTCTCTTTAAACTTTAATCTTTCCTATTAATTCCCTGCAACTGGAGAATGTGTGAGAGTTAATGTTCCGTGAACGTGTTTCGCACTCGGCAGTCTCTTCGAGCTAATTACCTTCAGGTGCTAAATGGAGGGAAATTGCAATCCATTTGGATGTGAAAAAATTTCGCCTTCCCGTCCCCTGTGAGACATCCTTTTTCCTGAGTGCTGCAGAAAGAATGCTCTCCGGGTGGGAGTTTTTTTCCTAATGTTTTTTTTCTTCGGCCCTCTCCCCCGCCCCCTTTCTCCAAGAGTCTGGGTTTTGCAGGACAGTGGTGGTTGGAGACTCGAGGAGGCTGGGCCTCAGCAGAAGGTCCAAGTCTGATGCTTAGACCAGGTGGGAACGGACTTCCCTCCATGCAGGGGAGACAACCCGGCCGAGAATCTGGCCCCCGCCCCTTGGAGGCCCTGGACTGGAAGTGTATTTACACGCTTAATAACACGCTTATTACCAATGTTTCTCAGCTGCTAGGTTTTGAATACAGATATAATAGAATTTTACAAGCCACATAAAAGCTGTCCTTCTCTCGGACCCTTAACTGGGGTGGCTAGTAGGGTGGAGGACAGGGAATGGAGAAAGGAGATGAGGAGGCCTTGAGGAGAGAAAGAATAAAAATGGGCCACTGAATGAGAAGAGAGGAAACAGGAGTGGGATGGGAAGAAGATGGGCCTGGGGATGGGGATGTGGGGAGAGATGAGTCAGGACCTGTCTCCATGCCGCAAGATACCAGGAGTGCCAAGGAGGGAGGCACTTAGGCTGGGAGTCTGCTCTTGAAATCCTTTAGTCCCAAGCACACTCACTTTAGTGAAGCAGCCATCCCATCCTCAACTTCTGATCTCAAACCTCAACCTGTAAAAAGCCTCACAAAACAGATCTCCAATCTGATCACCTCCCTGTGTCCTGGGTCCAGCCTACTAGCCTTTGCAAACTCTATTCTTTAATGTAGGTTGAGGCAAGGAGCTGCTGAGATATAGCATTTTGCTTCTCCCATCCAACAGGGAACAGGCTGATTTAAAAAACAAGACAGAGCCCTCCTGGAGTAAGAAGAACTCCACTGAAAAGAGGATTTGGACCTCCCTGGTGGCTGTGTGTTTTACCCTCTCCTTGGAGTTTGGTCTCTGACCTTCATGTGTCCTACTTGTGAGGGACAGCCATTTTCCCAAGCAATAAAGAGCCTACTTCAAGACATGGGGAAAATATGGAAGTGGCCTAGCTTTATTTATTTTTAAAAGATTTCTATTCTGGAGTATTTAAAATATATATTTAAAAAACCCTCCATTGGCCTATTACCTAGCTTCAACAATTATCAACATGTGGCCAATCTTATCTGTATCCCCTCCCCTCTCTCCCAGGGTTATTTGAAAGCAAGTCACAACAATCACAACAGACATCAAATCAGTTCTTCCATAAATATTGCAATGTATATTTCCAAAAGTTAAGGATTCTTAACATAACCACCATATCATCATCTCACTTGATAACAATTAGCTGTAATTCCTCTCATCAAATATCCGTTCAGTGTTCAAATTTCCCAGAATTGGGTTCCAATCAAGGTCAACGTGGTATACGTGGTTGATGTGGCTCTTAGGGTTGTTTTTAATTACAAAAATTGTACTTTCCCCCCTTGGAACTTATTGAAAAAACTATGGGCCATTTATTCTATGGAATATATTTTATTCCAGATTTTGCCAATTGCATCCTGTTTTTCTGTCCCTTAACATTGGTAGGTTCTAAAGTTTCTTGGCTTCAAGTTTGATATTTTTGGCAAAAATACTTTACAGGTGTGTGAACTTCGTATTATATCACATCAGGGCCACATAATTTCTCATTGTCTTTCTTTTCATAATATTCATACTAATCAGTGGGTTTAGATGCTGCCAGTCTATCTGTCCATTATAAAGTTCCCTTCAGCTTTGTTTCTCTCTGTTGGCTTTTCATCTAATGGTTTTAACAGCCATTTGTTATTATTGACTAGATCCACTAATTAATACATTATCTATAGGGGAAACTGACACTATGTGAATATCCTGTTCTCTAGGCAGCTTTCATCCAGAAGTTTTAGGATCTATTGATGGTATTGCCTGGATCAAGTATGACTATGGTAGCTACAAGTGATGAATTTCCTAATTCTATAATTACTTCTACCTTTATTAGTTGGCATTCTTCTGTAGTGGTATTTACTTATTTTTATTTATTTATTTATTTTTGAGACAGAGTCTCACTTTGTCGCCTTTGGTAGAGTGCTGTGGCATCATAGCTCACAGCAACCTCATACTCTTGGGCTCAAGCGATCCTCTTGACTCAGTTTTTTTTTTATTTTTAATAGAGATGGAGTCTAACTTTTTTTTTTTTTTTTTTTTGTAGAGACAGAGTCTCACTTTATCACCCTTGGTAGAGTGCCGTGGCGTCACACAGCTCACAGCAACCTCCAATTTCCTGGGCTTAGGCGATTCTCTTGCCTCAGCCTCCTGAGTAGCTGGGACTACAGGCGCCCGCCACAAAGCCTGGCTATTTTTTTGTTTTGCAGTTTGGCCGAGGCTGGTTTTGAACCCGCCACCTTCGGTACATGGGGCTGGCGTCCTACTTGCTGAGCCACAGGCGCCGCCCGGAGTCTCACTCTTGCTCAGGCTGGTCTCAAACTCCAGAGCTCAAGCAATCCACCTGCCTCGGCCTCTCAGAGTGCTGGGATTATAGACGTGAACCACTGTGCCTGGCCTGGTATTTATTTTTAATAAGGAAAACTCTTCCTTATTAAAGAAGTCCTACTGAGTGGATGATAGGCAGGCTAAGTACCTGCTCTGGGTGGGCTGACCTACCACCATTATTGGAGCCCTTAGGCCACAGTGAACCAGAGCCTTTGAATTGGCAGATGTATGAAGACCCTTCCTACTGAAGAGGAGACTCTTTAACTAAGCCATGTTAATAAAGCAGCAAGTGGCAAAAAGTAACCTGAGCTAGCTTAAGTACAAAGGGATATTTGCTGAGAATATCCCTGAATATCTCGAACATTTGGTCTTGGGAGGGGACAAAGGCCAAAGCAGTCTGTGTCCCTAGAAATCAAAGCCTTCTTCATGATGCTGCTAATGTGACTCTGCTTGTAAGCACCCTGGTCTCTGGCTCCATCCGTTTAAATTCCCAACTCCTAAGGACAGAAATCTGATTGGCTCACTTTGTGAGGTATCTCATGTTGCTTCAAAAACTGTGACCCAAAGTGGCTCCAGGAAATCTACCCCTATGGGTAGGGACAGTAGTTCCCTAAGATGCTATGAAGATACCCCAAGAGGTGCAATAAATTAACTCACAAATTCTCCAAAGGATGGGCAGATAAAAACTCTTGAGAAGAACAACTCCATAATAAAGGACAAGGCCTCAGCAATACCAAGTCCCACGGACCAATCACAGTGTAATGGGTTTGGGTGTTCAATGATATCCTATGTACAAGAAGAGGGATGTCCAGAAGGTACAATTCTGAGTGTCTGTACAAGTCTGGTTGGGTTGAAGCTGGACCTCCAGATTCTGATCTAACTTCAGAAGTGGCAATTTCTATAGATGGTAAGACTCACCCAGCTTCCTGCCACTTTGTCTTCCTATCACCTGATCCACTACAGTGGTTCTCAACCTTCCTAATGCTACGACCCTTTAATACCTTTGGTGGTGCCCCCAACCATAAAATTATTTTTGTTGCTACGAAGTGATGCAGCATTAGGAAGGTTGAGAACCACTGCACTAAAAGGACATATATCAAACACTCTGCTTTGGCCCCAAATCCCAGGTTCCCTTAGGTCCCTTCTACGCCTAGAAGTGAGCTTGAGAGAAACACCAATGGTACATCAGTGGTATTGGATATTTTTTAGTCCCACAGAGGATTCGGTCCTTTCCCAGACCAGTTTATTACTCTTGCCCATTACTAGTGGGAAAAGTATGGTTAGTGGTTTCTTCTTCTCACTCTTAGATTTTGCAAAATTCAAATACTAAAAGTTTTCAGTAACATGTACCTAAATCATGCAAAAATTATAAGCAGCACATGAGGAATATAGTATGTTTATTCCAGTAATGCCCTGTCTTAAAGTTCACAAGGTGGGCTGGGCACACCCTGCCTAGGCAGGTGCAAGGCAGTGTAATTTCAGTCAGAGCAGGAAGCTAGCTGTCCATCAGCTCCCCAGCCATGGCAGAAGAGCCTGCCCTGGCTGGACTCCAGCCATTCTGGCAGGACCTCCCCAGATCTTGCTTAGTAAATCTCTGTTGAGTTGCTACTTTCACCAGTAAGTAATGTCCTGCTCTATCCCTATGAATGCTTTCACTCTTCAATTCTCGTCTCATGTCGGTATTGCTAGCCTAGCTTCCCTTGGGTAATTTTATAATATTTGCCTAGAGTATCTTCTTCTATATCTTCATTTTCAACCTTCCTGTCACTACATGTTTTATGCAAGTCTTTTGTGAATGCCCTAGACCTGTTTTATTAAGAGCTCAATTTGAAAGTAATCTTTAATAGGCAAGTTTGATATGTCTGCATTTATTGTGATTAATGCTTCTGGACTTAATTCTGTCATCTTATTTTCTATTTACTATTTACTATGCTTTTTCTCCCCTGCCTTCCCTCCATTGTTTTGTCCTCTTTCGTGCCTTCTATAGTATTGATGAAAGTTTCTTTATTCTTTCTGTTTTTTTTCTTGTCTACTGGGCTGGAAGTTCAACACTGTATTTCTAGAGAAATAAGTTACTTTTAATTTCTTTTAACTTGCATATTTTACTTAATAAAGATTTAAATCAATCTCTATTTCTGTTCTCTTAAATAATAGAAGGACCTTTGAATGTGAACCAAAACTTTTCATCTTTCATGTCATTTATTATTATTTTAGTTCCATCATACTTTTTACACTTTCAAAATTGTAATCATTATCATTATTTAGGTTTATGTACTTATTTACCAACATCTTTGCTTACCATTGCTTCTTATAGCCCAATTATTCCTTTTGAGTACACTTACTTTCTTGCCAAAGCACAATGTATAGAAATTCCTTTAGCAAAGATCTGTGAATAGCAAAGTCTCTTTCATTTGTATCTGAGATTGTCTTTTGTTACCTTTTATGTTGAATGATAAGTATCTGGGTATCAAATTTTTTTTGTCTGATTTCGTTTGTGTTTTGTTTTGGACAGGATCTTACTCTGTTGCCCAACTAGAATGCGATGGCATCATCACAGCTCATTGCAACCTCAAACTTCTGAACTCAGGCAATCCTCCTGCTTCTGCCTCCCACATAGCTGAGACTACATGTATGCACTATTTTGCCTGGCTGATTTTTCTATTTTTCGTGGAGACACAGTCTTGCCAGGCTGCTCTTGAACTCCTGGGCTTACCTAATTCTCCCACCTTGGCCTATCAAACTGCTAGGATTACAAGTGTGAACCTGCACCTGGCTTGGGTATAGAACTTTAAGTTGAAAGCTATTTTCTTTCAGCATCTTCAGGGTGTCTTATATAATCTTTTGGTTTCTATTGCTCCTAATGAGAAGCATGCTATCTGTCTGTCATTGCTGATTGCCTATAAGACTTCTGGTTTTGCTGTTTTGCAGTCATACTACAATGTATTCAGATGTAACCCATTTTTATTTATTCTGCTCAGATATCCATACATGTTCTTTCTTACTGAAAATTAATTTCTGCATTCAATACTAGAAAATATTGGGTGGAGGACAGAACTACAAGAGGGACTCTACCTAACAAATTCAAATATTGTGAGTTTGTTGTCTGTACCCTCACATTAACCTGAAATTAAAAAATGTGCTCTAGAAAAAAAATATTAGAAAATATATCTTCTGGCTTCGCGGGCCTGTGGCTCAGCGGGCCTGTGGCTCAGCGGGCTAAGGCGCCAGCCACGTACACCTGAGCGGGAGGGTTCAAATCCAGCCCGGGCCCGCCAAACAACAATGATGGCTGCAACCAAAAAAATGGCCGGGCGTTGTGGCGAGCACCTGCAGTCCCAGCTACTTGGGAGGCGGAGGCAGGAGACTCGCTTAAGCCCAGGAATTGGAGGTTGCTGTGAGCTGTGATGCCACTGCACTCTATCCAGGGTGACAGCTTGAGGCTCTATCTCAAAAAGAAAAGAAAAGAAAAGAAAATATATCTTCATATATTTCTTCTCTCTGTGTGTTATCTTCTTCTGGAATTTCTAATGTCTTTATTGGGCCTTCTTATTTTATTCTTCATATCTCTGAACTTCTCTTCCATATTTTCTGTGATGTTAAGTCTGTGAGTTGTATTTTAGGTACTTTCCAATATGTATTCCAATTCACTAATTCTCTCTGTAGCAGTGTTTTCAAGTGTTTATTCCTTACATGAGTTGTTTTAATTTAAACATTGTTTTATTTCTATGAATTCTATTTGATTTTTTTCAACTCTGCTTCCTCTCACCCATTATGTCTTATTCTTGCCTTTTTGATTTTATTTTTGCATTTATTTTGTAATACTTTTTTTTTTTTTTAGAGACAGAGTCTCACTTTTTCACCCTTGGTAGAGTGCCATGGCTTCACAGCTCACAGCAACCTCCAATTCCTGGGCTTAGGCGATTCTCTTGTCTCAGCCTCCCAAGTAACTGGGACTACAGGTGCCCACCATAACGCCCAGCTATTTTTTTTGTTGCAGTTCGGCCGGGCCGGGTTTGAACCCACCACCCTCAGTATATGGGGCCGGCATCCTACTCACTGAACCACAGGCACTGCCCTATTTTGTAATACTTTAAATTGTATTTATTTTAAAATCATTTCCATATCTTTTAACCTGTACAGTTATTTGAATTGGTCAATGTATTGTTTTTCTGATTCTTTCTTATAGTAACTCATTTCTTCTCATCGTTTGTAGTTTTTGATTATGAACTTATCTCCACCAGGACTTGATTTCTGAAGGAGACTTTCTTGCCCTTAGTCAGGAGGCGTTATGTTGAGTAGTTTTGCCTCTGTTAAGACCTTATGGATTTTGCCATTTCTAGAACAGTTTGTTAATTATTTTTTTGAATTGAGTTTTCCACAGCTTGTGAGTAGTGCAAATTTGTACCCCAACCCCATGTTTGCTGAAGTATTAAGGTTTTAATTTCTCAGAGATAATTCATTTTTTGCTCTTAGGCCCAGAAAGATGACAAGCTACTCTAATCAAGTCTCTATTGGTCAGTAAAATTTTCTGATTCACGTTACATGGTTAGGTAACTCTCACTGCTCCTAACATTGTGAAGGGAGCTTAGTTCCAGTTCTACAACATGAAGAGGGCTGGGGCTTATTCTTCTGTCTTTATTATTGTTAAATTCTAGCTCTTAAGATGTATAGTTTGCTCTCTGATTTCCCATTGAGCACCTTGGCTTTGAGTTTTCTTTTCATTCCTGGTACTTAGGGACCTCCATTTGCTACTTTAAATGTGATTATATAGGCTGAGTGCAGTGGCTCATTCCTGTAATCCCAGCACTCTGGGAGGCTGAGATGAGAGGATCACTGAGGTCAGGAATTCAAGACCCAAGAGCAAGACCCCATTTCTACTAAAAATAAAAAAGTTAGCTGGCATTGTGGTAAGTACCTATAGTCCCAGCTACTTAGGAGTCTGAGGTAGGATGATCACTTGAGTCCAGAAGTTTGAGGTTGCTGTAAACTTGGCTGATGTCATGGTACTCTAGCCTGGGGCAACAGGGTAAGATTCTGTCTCAAAAAACAAATATATGTTTATATAGTTTTAAAGTGTTATATTTGAGGACCGGGCATGGTGGCTCACACCTGTAATCCTAGCAATCTGGGAGACCAAGGTAGGGGGATTGTTTGAGCTCAGGAGTTAGAGACCAACCTGAGCCACAGAAGACCCCATCTCTAAAAATAGTCAGGCACTGTGGCTGGCACCTGTAGTCCCAGGTACTCAGAAGGCTGAGGCAGAAGAGTTGCTTGAACCTATGAGTTTGAGGTTGCTGTGAGCTATGACGTCATGGCACATTAGCTAGGGTAACAAAGTAAGACTATGTTTCCAAAAAAATACAAAATAAAAAATAAAGTGTAATATTTTACATATTTTAAAATTTATCATATGTACTATTATTATAAAGTTTACATTTCTAGAGGGGGATGTTTCATCAGCTAAGTCTGCCATATTACCTGAAAACTCCATATATTTTCATATTTATGATCCAGGCCATCTCTCCCACTAGGTTATAATTCTTTTAAGGACAGAGCATTTCCATTCACATTATTATTCAACTGAAGAACTTAGCCTAATTCTCTGCACCGAGTAGGTCCTCAGTATATGTTGTCACTATTTTTCATATTGTTATTGTTTTTACTATTTATAAACTCAATGTGTCAGGGTGACAGAAAACCATGTTATGTATCTGCTATGAGCATTTAAAGTATACAGTCAGAATGTCAGCCTTTGGCATTGTTCATCTGAATGTCATTATTCATGAACAACATCTTCTTCAATCACCTTCAAGGACAAGTCATCATCTATTAGACCAATGTTTCTCAAAGCACATGTTGCAATCCATTAGCATGCCATGAAATCAATTTAATGAAATAGAATAAAATAGAAAATAAACTATCAGAGTGCATTGCATACATAAAAGTAGGTATTGCTTAATCAAACTTTTGTTTCAGGTGTACGTATGTGTGTGTGTATGCTGGGTCACCATGCAAAATTTAATTCGAGATGTGGGTCAGGGTAAAAATGTCTAATAGTCATTAATTAGCAATAGTCCACTTTCCCCTGAGATCTCTATTTAACCCACTACCCATTTTTAACAGGTCCACCTATGAGAGCAAAAATTACTTCCAAAGCCAGGAAAACTAAATGTCTAACTTACAGAGCTCCAGGGAAGATAGAGGATCATGCAGTGGTCCAAGCTGCCCCAGACTGGAAGTCCCACAAGTGGTCAAGGATAATCAGGACTCTCTGTGATTCTCAAATATTCCCTGTGCTCTGGGCTCCTATACTTCACTCCAATTCTCCTTCCTCAGCTCCCTGGGCAGACCTTTCAGCTGATGGTTAGCAGGCCTTTGAGACCCTTACATGCTGCTTTCTTATGGTCTTGACCCCTAGGACAGCTCCTTCAATGTGGCTCTCAGGACGCAGATAATATGCACCTGAGAGGACAATTATTCCATTGCACTTAGCTCCCAGAAAAATCACCATCTGCAGGACTTCCCTACATAGTCTAGAAGGTAGAAGTATCAGCTGTAAAGACTTCATTTCCAGCATTGGCATTGCTATCAAAAGGGCCCAGCACTTGTTCCTCCTCTGTACCATCTTGAAGGTCTACAGATCACACAGAGATTTCATATGCAATGATCCCTGGTATGAAAGGACCTGAGCCTCATGTAACTCCCGCATTCATTATATCCCAAGACTCCAAAATAAAAGAAAGCCTATTATTTCTCTTTGAAAAATAAAACATACAGGCCAGTGCAGTGACTTACGCCTTTAATCCTAGCACTCTGGGAAGCCAAGGTAGGAAGACTGCTTAAAGTCAGAAGTAAGAGACCAGCCTGAGCAAGAGTGAGACCATGTCTCTGCCCCAAACAGAAAAATTAGCCAGGTGTGATGGCACCGACCTGTAGTCCCAGCTAATGGGAGGGAGAGGGGTTTGAGGCAGGAGGACTGCTTGAGCCCAGGAATTTGAGGTTACGATGAGCTTTGATGATGCCACTGTGCTCTAGCCTGGGTGACAAAGCAAGATTCTGTCTCAAATAATAATAATAATAACAATAACGATACACATTTATTGAACTACTGCTGTGTCACATGTTCACATACATTGAATTATTCAATCATAATAAGTTTATTTTACAAATAAGAAGTGAGAGGGTTAAAGAGGTTAAGTAACTTACTAAAAGTTACCTAGCTAGTAAGTGGTGGTCAGGTTGGGATTTGAACTCTAGTTTGGCAGATTCTTGGCCTCAGCACTTAATTCCTCAGTCCTTCAGTGAAGACTCCTCCCTGACAGTAAGGACATAGAACCCAGGCCTAACTCATGCAGAACCAATGCTTTCTCTGCATGACTAGCCTAGAAAGTGAAATGATCACGATGTGATGCCTGCTCCCACGCTGGCTCTCTGTATGTCCTTGGGCAAGTCACTTAACCTCTCTGAGCTTCAGAGTCCCCATCTGTACCAATAATTGGAATATCTCCCTCAAAGGGCAGCTGCACAACACTAGGTGATAATGAGACAATATTTTGTAAGGCATAAATTGCTGTGCCAATGAAATAGCTTATTATAAAAAGCCATATAATCAATTAGCTGAAAGTATCTGCATTTTCCCTTTGAGACTGGGATAAAGCTCAGGATAAAGGTCAATATGTCCCCTTGATCTGAGAAGACAGCCTGATGCGATCTTTTGTTCACTGTTCCTTCCTGATTGTGTTCCAACTTTATCATCCAGTCTGTTCCTGCCTCCGGGCCTTTGCATATGCTGTTTTTTCTATTTGGAACATTTCCCATCTCTATACACAATCCCCACTCTCCACTCCCACTTTGCCTGACTAACTTCTAATTCTGCAGGTAGCAGATTAATTTCCTCTGGGTAGCCTTACATGACTAGGTTAGGTCACCCTATTACACAATCTTGATAGCATACCCTGTATTTTTCCTCCAAGGTACTTCAGAATACATTTACTCTGTGTGCACAGTGGAGGTGTCTACTGTGATTTAATACAGATCTTCCAATTTTCAGTGTCTGGCCAAACACTTAACACAAAGTAATGGTTCCACCAGATGTCTGTTGTTAAACACATTTTTAAAAATCAGTAAATGTGAGAAGAAACTGACTTATTCATATTTTATTACCCATTCAATGTGCAACAAAAGATTGTTATGCTACAACCACTTTTAGATTGGCATTTCTGAGCATAAGGTCTGCTATGGTTTGAATGTGTCCCCAGAGTTCATGTGTCGGAAAATTGATCCCCAATGCGTGGTGGTGGGAGGTGGGGCCTAATGGGAGGTGTCTGGATTGTGGAGGATCTACCCTCATGAATGAATTAATGCTGTTTGTTATTATGGGTGAGTTCATTATAAAAGACTAAGTTCAGGCTGGGCATGGTGGCTCATGCTTGTAATCTTAGCACACTGGGAGGCTGAGGCAGGAGGATCACTTGAGGTCAGGAGTTCAAGGCCAGCCTGGGCAACATAGTAAGACCCTATCTCTATAAAAAGTAGACATGGGGCATGTGCCTATAGTCTCAGCTACTCAGAAGGCTGTAGCAGGAGGATCACTTGAGCCCAGGAGTTTGAGATTAGAGTGAGCCATGGTTGCTGTAGCTATGATGATGTCACTACATTCTAGCCCAGGAGACAGAGCAAGACTATGTCTCAAAAAAAAGCTGAGATCTGCAACCCCTTCTTTGTTCCTTCTCTCCCTCTCTTTGCCCTTCCCCTATAGATGATACAGCAAGAAAGCCCTTGCAAAATGCTGGACCCTCAATCTTGGACTTCCTAGACTCCAGAATTGTGAGCCAATAAATTTCTGTTTAATATGAATTACGCAGTCTTTGGTATTCTGGTGTAGCAGCATAATTGTACTAAGATGAGGCCCATGGGGTATGCCATGGTCTAAACATTGTGTATCCCCTGAAAAGTCTTATGTTAAATCTCAATCCCCAATGTAATAGTTTAAGAGGTGAAGCCTTTGGGAGGTGATTAGTTCATGAGTGGGATTAGTTAGTCCCCTTATAAAGGAGGTTGAAGGTAGCTGCCTTTCCTCCTCTGCTGTATGAAGCTTCAGCAAGAAGGCACCATCTTTGAAGCACAGAGCAGGCTTTCAGCAGACATCAAATCTGCTGGCACCTTAATTTGGGACTCCTCAGCCTCCCAAACTGTGAGCAAAACATTTCTACTGTTTAAAAATGACCCAAGCTAACGGTATTTAGTTGTAGCAGCCCAAAAGACTAACACAAGATATAAAGAGACATTCTATGAGAAAAATGTTCTGTGGTCGAATAATTTGGGAAACAAAAGGTTAAATAAATGTAAACAGGATTTCAACTTTTTTCTTAAACTTTTTGAATAATGCCTGGATCCCTGAGAGATGGCAATGCAAAGTAGCTGTAATGTGCACACAGTGTGAGAAATAAACCTTCCTTGCCTTAAACCACTGCCACTAGAGGTTGTTACAGCCCCATAACCTGGTCTATTCTGACGTATGCAGAATATATTTTTAATGTTGGAAAATCTGTAGAAATAGGAAGCCCCGTTTCTAGGAACCTGGAAGAATGCACCCATTCGGAGAGCTTAGGCAGTGGGTGGCTAGGTGACCTCTTTTATGAGGGTCAGAGGATGAGAGTCATTCTGCTCTACACAGGGCAGAGGAACAGAAAAATCCTCCTACAGCAGATGAAATGCAGTTAGTAGTAGGTAGAAGGGGTTTGATCATTGATTGACTGACACATGACAAAGTCTGTTAGGTGCTGAGCACACACCAGTGAACACGACATAGGTTCTCAAGGTGCACAGTCCAGAAGAGCAGATATGCAGGTAACTAGCTCATTTCAGTGCAGAGTTTTAAGAGCTAAAAGGCTCCCAGCTCAGATGCAGGGTTGGGGTAGCTTCCTGTAAGAGGTGACAGCTGAGCTCTAATCCAGAGGATAGTTAAAAGTAGCAGGCGAAAAAGGTAAGGAAAGGCATTCTGGGCAGAAGAAACAGGTCCCAGGTGATGAGGAATCTCCCGGCCATAGGGGGATTCAGTCAGAGTGTGAAGCCCTGGGGAGCATAGTGCCATTTCCAAGGCAGAGTAGAGAGCAGACAAATATCAGCTGGGAGTTAAGCTGTCCCCCCAAATCATCTTAAACCCTACCAGTAGGTGTGCTTCAGATAACAGGATTTAATAGTGCAGGGAGAAATGGCCTGAGCGTGAGAGCAGGGCTTCTCCTAAGGTAAGGGCAAGAGTCAACCTGAAAGCCTTGTCTGTTCTTGCTCACCAGGGGACCAGGACCCAGGGAGCTTGGCAGCTCTGAGGTGGATGGGTGCAGTAAGCCAAAGGACAATACTCAGAGGAGCAGCCAAGAAGGATGTCTGGGAAAGGACAGGGCTCCTCAATTCCACCCATGGTTCCAGCTTCAATCCACTATGCCTGACTCACTCAGGGTTAAGATGAGAAATTGAAATGGGAACATTGGGCCCATAAGCCTTGGCAGCCAAGCTGGTCTGTGGTTTAGCTGTTAGTATGTCGGGGGTATGAGCCCATGAGTCCACACGTGGTAAGTGTGACTTTGTTGTTTTCCCTTTATTTTGTAATTAAGATTTTTAAGTTCTAATCAGATTCAGTTGAAATAAAAGAAGGTAGATCTGAACTAAAGGGAGGCCACTGGTGATTGTGAAATAGATACAAGAGATGAGACAGACAAGACCCAGCCAAGGTGTAGGCTTCCCCCCATACCAAACCCCTCTAAGGATATCCCCTGCTCCCTGGAGACCCCTCTCCCCACAGGAAAGTGCTAAGAATGAGCCCACTCTTCAAGAGACACGTCCCCAACTGTAAGAAAATGTTTCCCAGCTTCCAAATCTTTCCCTGTCCTCTGCATACTTGCCTATATTTATTCATTCATCAATATAATAAATATAAATAAGATAGAATAGTGCACAAAACCATAGAATTTGGAGTTGGACAGAAACTTCACTGTAAATTTACAGTTCATTGAGCTGCAGTTTCCTTATCTATAAAATAGGGATGATTCAGATAATGATTCATTGAGACATGTATAGAAGAACTTGGCATGGTGCCTGGCACAGAGTAAACACTCAGTAAGTTTTCATTATTATTACTGATTTTTTTTTAATGTCACCCTCAGTAGAGTGCCATGATAATGATTCATTGAGACATGTATAGAAGAATTTGGTATGGTGCCTGGCACAAAGTAAACACTCAGTAAGTTTTCATTATTATTACTGATTTTTTTTTGTCACCTTCGGTAGAGTGCTGTGGCATCACAGCTCACAGCAGCCTCCAACTCTTGGGTGTAAGTGATTTTCTTGCCTCAGCCTCCCAAGTAGCTGGGACTACAGGCGCCCACCACAATGCATAGCTATTTTTTGGTTGTAGTTGTAATTGTTTGGCAGGCCCGGGCTGGGTTTGAACCCCCCAGTCTTGGTGTATGTGGCTGGCACCGTAACCAATGTGCTATGGGCGCCAAACCTATTACTGATATTATTAAAATAGAACTTTTAAAACAATCCTCACCTGACTCACTGGCCTCAGTGACACCATTAGTTCTTTATAAAACATACTGACTTACATGCATAGCTCATCAATGTTCACCACTAGGACCACTAGGACGCCACGCACTTGTGCCCTCCATTTGGTTTACTTTGTGTATCGGGGTGCTGATACACCAAGCACCCCGTGCTTACTGAGAGTCATTTGCTTTTAACTCAGCCAGTTTATACCAGCTGCACATATTATTCTTAAATAATTTAACTAAATGTTACATAAACCAATGAAACATGATCACAAAACTAATGTGGCTGTTTGGAAAGATTCTGTAACAGCAAATTGCTTTAGAAGTTTGTTATCAAATTATGTGTTGTTAAGACAACTGGAAAAGAAGGGAAAAATCATAAAATATCTAGGACTTTGTACTTAGATTGTTTCTCAAATACTTTTCAGTTCCTATTCCATGTTAAAGAAATCAAGGAGGAAAATGGCAATCAACATAAGCTGGGTATAGCTCATGAAAGAAAGATGATGGTGACATGCCAATCAGCACCCTGATACACAAAGAGGGGTCGTGGTCCTACATCTATAAAGTGGAGAGCAGATATGCCTTTATTTTAAGCTAAAATAAAAACATGGCATGAAAAGGCAAACTGAGAAGTGATCTCAGAAAACCACATACTCAGGAAATGTAGTTTAGAGAGGGAGAGAGACAAGAAAATTATTGGTCTTCGTGGATGATGATGGAAGTTAACGGAGCAGAGGAGGAAGGGATGCCTAACTCAGGTAATGGTGCAGTTGAGGATTCCTGGATGGGCGGCCTCTGAGCCAGCTCTCCCTCACATCTGTCCCACAACTCCTTCCAAATCTCCCTCCGGCATAAAAACCCAAGACTTGCCCTCTGGCTTTGTCTAACAACATCCTAATTTTAAGTCCTCATATTGACAAAATCTCAAAGAGTGTTAGAAGGGAAATAGCTGTTTTCTCTGGCATTAAGGAAGATCCCCAAGGACCACCGAGTGCTTTAGGGACTTTTCAGACAAGCCTTTGTGTAGGTCTTTTGTGATTCTGTATATACTGTATTTCAGCTGAGCTCCATCTCTCGGGCTGTGCTCCTTAGTACGGCAAATCAGTACTAATTTTCTTGGACTGTTTCTCAGAATTAAACTGTTTGAGATAATTGTAGGTTCACATGCAGTTGTAGGAAATAACACAATATCCTTTGCCCAGTTTCTCCTGATGGTAACATCTTAACAAAATTACATAGCACAGAGATTAGTCTCCATCTTTCTCAGACTCTTCAGTTCCACAGCTTTAATGCCCTTCTCTCGCTATGACTCCCAAAGACAGATTCCCCAGGCCAGACTTCTCTCCTGTGTGCCCTGCTTCATCATCCACTGGCTACCTGGCATCAACATGTGGGCATCTAACAGCTTAAAATCAACATCCCAGGAAAACCAGGGTCATCGTCCCTTGACGACTGCACTTCATTCTCCTACACTTCATTCTCCTCTTCCCTACAAAAAAATTATACAGCACAATATCACCACCAGGATAGTGACCTTGATACAGCCAAGGTACACAACATTCCCATCACTAGAGAGGATCCCTCATGCTGTCTTTCAATAACCACACTCACTTCCACATAGTCCTCACCCTCTCCTTAACCCCTGGGAACCACGAATCTGTTCTTCATTTTTGTAGGTTTGTCATTTCAAGAATATTATATAAATAGAATCATACCTTATGTAACCTTTGGAGATTGGCTTTACTCAACAGAATTCTCTGGAGAGTCATCCATATTGCTGCATGTACCAATAGTTCATTCCTCTTCATGGCTGGGAAGTGCTCTTTGGCATGGATGTACCACCATTTGTTTAACCATTCACCCACTGAGGACTGCCAGGGTTGTTTCCAGGTTTTGGTTATAACCAGTCACACTGCCATGAACAATTATATACACGTTTTGTGAGGACACAGTTATCATTTCTTTGGGATAAATGCCTAGATGTACACTTGATCTCAGTTTTTTTTTCCTTAAGAAAATGCCAAACTATTTTCCAGACCGAATATACCATTTGACATTCCCACTAACAATGCATGACTCTTTCTCTGAAAGCTTGCCATCATTTGGAATTGTCAGGGTTTTTTTGAAAAAATGTTTTTAGCCAGGCATGGTGGCTCACAACTGTAATCCTAGCACTCTGGGAGGCCAAGGAAGGAGGACCACTTGAGTTCAGGAGTTTGAGACCAGCCTGAGCAAGAGTGAAACTCTGTCTCTACTAAAGATAGACAAAAATAGTTTGGCATTGTGGCAGGCACCTGTAGTCCCTGCTACTTGAGAGACTGAGGCAGGAGGATGGCTTAAATTCAGTAGTTTGAGGTTGCCATGAGCTTTCATGATATCATTGCACTCTACCACACTCCACCTGGGGAAATAGGTCTCAAAACAAAATTCTTTTTTAAAGAGATGAGGTCTAGCTATATTGCCCAGGCTGGGGTGCAGTGGCCAGTTACAGACACCATTCCAGTATAGGCTTGGGAGGTTTTTTTTTTAAATTAAATCATAGCTGTGTACATTAATGCAATCGTGGGGTACAATGTGCTGGTTTTATATACAATTTGAAATATTTTCATCAAACTGGTTAACAGCCTTCACGGCATTTTCTTAGTTATTGTATTAAGACATTTATATTCTACATTTAGTAAATTTCACATGTTCCCCTGTAAGATGCACTGTAGGTGTGGTCCCACCAATTACCCTCCCTCCATCCATCCTCCCTCCTCCCCTCCCCTCCCTCTCCCCTTTCCCCATATTCTTGGGCTATAATTGGGTTATAGCTTTCATAAGAAAGCTATAAATTGGTTTCATAGTAGGGCTGAATACATTGGATACTTTTTTCTTCCATTCTTGAGATACTTTGCTAAGAAGAACATGTTCCAGGGGCGGTGCCTGTGGCTCATTGAGAAGGGTTTCAGCCCCATATACCAAAGGTGGTGGGTTCAAACCCGGCCTTGGCCCAACTGCAAAAAAAAAAAAAAAAGAAAGAAAAAGAAGAAGAACATGTTCCAGCTCCATCCATGTAAACATGAAAGAGGTAAAGTCTCCATCTTTTTAAAGGCTGCATAATATTCCATGGTATACCTATACCACAATTTATTAATCCATTTGTGGGTTGACAGGCACTTGGGCTTCTTCCATGACTTAGCAATTATGCACTGGGCTACAATAAACATTCTGGTACAAATATCTTTGTTATAGTGTGATTTTTGGTCTTCTGGATATATACCTAGTAGAGGAATTGTAGGATCGAATGGTAGGTCTATTTTTAGATCCCTAAGTGTTCTCCAAACATCTTTTCAAAAGGAACGTATTAGTTTGCATTCCCACCAGCAGTGTAGAAGTCTTCCATTAGCTCCACATAAAGCGCCAACATCTCTGGTTTGGGGATTTTGTGATGTGGGCTAATCTTACTGGAGTTAGATGATATCTCAAAGTAGTTTTGATTTATATTTCTCTGATGATTAAGGATGACGGAGCATTTTTTCATGTGCCTGTAGGCTGTGCGCCTGTCTTCTTCAGACAAAATCCCACTTTTTCAGTGATTATTTCCCATTTGTATACATCCTCTTCAGTGAAATGTCTCTTTACATCTTTTGCTTATTTTCTAATTGGATTATTGGTTTTTGTCTTTTTACTGCTGAATTTTAAACATTCTTTACATATTCTGGATATTAGTCCTTTTTTGGATATGTAGTTTGCTAATAAGAAATATTTTATGTCACTCTGTAGCTTCTCTTTTCTTCCTCTTAATAGAGTCTTTCCCAGAGCTAAAATGTTATATTTTGGTAAAGCCAAAATATGAGTTTTTCCTTATATGGGTCATGCTTTCGCTGTCAAGTCTCAGAACTCTTTGCCTACCTCTATTTTCTTTACTAAATATTTCATATTTTACACTTGAGCATTTGAGTCCACGATCCATTTTGTGTTAAGTTCATAGAAGTCTGTCAGACTTAGGTTGAGGTTCTTCTCTGTCTTCTTCTGTTTTGCTCTTGTTGTCGTTTTTTGCCTATAGATACCCACTTGCTCCAACCCCATTTATTTTTTATTGTTGGGGATTCATTGAGGGTACAGAGAACAGGTTACTCTGATTGCATTTGTTAAATAAAGTCCCTCTTATAATTGTGTCCCGCTTCCAAGAGGTGTGTCACACACCATGACAATGCCATTTTTTTAACTACCATTTGTTAAAAAGATCATCTTTTGGCTTGGTGTCCATAGCACCAGCCACATGCACCCAGTCCAGGCCAGCTAAACAACTGCAACAAAAAAATAGCCAGGCATTGTGGCGGGCATCTGTAGTCCCAGCTACTTGGGAGGCTGAGGCAAGAGAATCACTTAAGCCCTAGAGTTTGAAGTTGCTATGAGCTGTGACACCACAGCACTCTATTGAGGGTGACATAGTGAGACTCCATCTCAAAAAAAAAAAAAAAAAAAGATCACCTTTCCTCCATTGAACTGCTTTTATGCTTTTGCCAAAAATCAGCTGGGCCATATTTGTGGGGATCAATTTCTGGGTACTCTATTCTGGTCCACTAATCTCTGTTTCTGCGCCTCTATAATACTACACAGTCTTGGTTACCATAGCTATATAATAAGTCAACAAAAACCAAACCAAAACAAACAAAAAATAACAAAGTCCAGGCACAATGGCTCATTCTTGTAATCCTAACACTTCTGGGAAGGTGAAACAAGATCGTTGTAGGCCAGAAGCTTCAGAACAGCCTTGGCAAATTAGCAAGAGTTCATCTCTACAAAAAAAAAAGAAAAGAAAAGAAAAGAAAAGCCAGACATGGTGGCCTGCAACTGTAGTTCCAGTTACTTGGGAAACTGAGGCAGGAGGATTTCTTGACCCCAAGAGTTCAATGATCACTGCATTCCAGCCTGGGTGACAGAGCAAGACCTTATCTCAAAAAAACCCTCCACACCCCTAAACATAAAACCAAAAACTAATCACTTGATCCTTGTTTTTCAAAATTGTTTTTAGCTATTTTAGCTCCTTTGACTTTACCATATAGATTTTAGAATCATCATACCAATATTTGCAAAAAACATTGCTGGAATTTTCATAGGAATTTTGTTAAGCCTGTATATCAAATTGGGGAGAATTTACATCTTTGCTATACTGAGTCTTCCACTTTATGAACATGGTATGTCTCTTCTTTTTGTTTATTTACTTACTAGATCTTTGATTTCTTTCATCAGCATTTTGTAGTTTTCAGGATACAAGTCCTGCACATTTGGTTAGATTTACACCTAAGTATTTCATCTTATTTTTGAGTGATTTAAATGGTTTTGATATTTTGTCTTTAATTTCAGTGTCCATGTGCTCATTGCTAGTGTATAGAAATACAATTAATATTTTTGCATATTATCTTGTATCCTTCAACTTTGCTGTACTCACTTATTAGTTCTAGACTCCTCCCCTTTTTTGTAGATTTTTTTGGGATTTTCTGTTGCAGTTTGGCTGGATGGATTTGAACCTGCCATCCTCGGTATATGGGGTCGGTGCACTACTCACTGAGCCAGAGGTGCTGCCCTGCTTGGGATTTTCTAAGTAGAATAAATAATGTCTCCTTTTCTGATCTGTATGCTTTTATTTCCATTTTTTGTGTTATGGAATTGGCTTAGAAGTTCCAGTTGAATTTTGTCAATTTTTTCTGATATGATTATGTGATTCTTCTTCTTTAGTCTGTTAATAGGATAAAATACATTTGTTAATTTTTTTTTTTGCAGTTTTTGGCCGGGGCTGGGTTTGAACCCACCACCTCTGGCATATGGGGCTGGTGCCCTACTCCTTTGAGTCTTAGGCACCACCCAGTTTGTTGATTTTTTTAATATTGAACTAGCCTTTCAGCCCTGGAATACACCCTAATTGATCATAGTGTATAATAGTGTTTAATGTATTAGTGTTTTAATGTATTGCTGGATTTGGTTTGCTAGGATTTTCTTGAGTATTTCTACCTCTATAATCATGAAGAATACTGTTCTGTAATTTTCTCTTTTTGGGGTGCTGTCCTTATCTGACAGTATCTGGGTAATATTAGTTTCATAAATTTAATTGGGAAATGTTCCCCCCTCTTCTATTTTCTGGAAGAGATTGTGTAGCACTGCTGTTCATTCTTCTTAAAAATATTTGGTAGAATTCTACAGTAAAACCATCTAGTCCTGGAGGTTTCCTTTTGGGGAGTTTTAAAATTGTGAATCCAATCTCCTTAATAACCAGAGGGCTATTCAAATCATCTATTTCCTATTAGGTGAGGTGTGATCATTTGTGTTTTTCAAGGAATTTGTCCAGTTCATCTAAATTGTCAAATTCATGCATTTAGAATTTTTCAGAGTACTCCCTTATCAATTTGAGGTCTGTAGGGTATGTAGTGATATCTCCTGTTTCATTCCTGATATTAGTAATTTTTGTCTTCTCTTTTTCTTTCTGTCAGGTTTTTTTTTTTTTGAGACAGAGCCTCAAGCTGTCACCCTGGATAGAGTGCCGTGGCATCACAGCTCACAGCAACCTCCAATTCCTGGGCTCAAGTGAGTCTCCTGCCTCTGCCTCCCAAGTAGCTGGGACTACAAGCACCCGCCACAATGCCCAGCCATTTTTTGTTTTTTTTTT
>CAUYRH010091269.1:0-31823 GCA_963574655.1 Perodicticus potto
CATGGCATTTTCTTAGTTATTGTATGAAGACATTTCTATTCTGCATTTAGTAAGTTTCGCGCCTGTACCTTTCTAAGATGCACTGTAGGTGTGGCCCCACCAATTACCCTCCCTCCACCTAACCTCCCCCCTCGTGTGAAATTTAAATGAGATGATTATTAGGGAAAAGTTCTTAGCACTGTACCCACAATATAGTAAGCACTCACTGTTAGCTGCTGCAAATAGTGTTGTTACTTTCAAGGCAGATTCCGTTTCAGTTTATGAATTCTTGACTGTGGGTGGTAAGGAGACATTTCAGCTGTGCCAAACCATTCACATTTCTAGAAGTGTTGTGCAACAGTGTCCACTTAGAAAAGAAAGGCAGTCCCAGCAGTCACGCTGCCTGGAGAACCAGCACTATTCCACTTCCGCTTTCCCTGACATTGAAAGCAAATTAATTTCTTTTTCTCTAATGCGGCAAGTAAACAAGAACAGCATCTTGCCTATCACATTATAGGACTCAAAGGAAATCCGAAAAATAACTGTGTTAACAGTACAAACTTGTAAACATTTGCTCCCAGTTATAACAGATTATTCAACACCAAGGAATATCCCTTTGATAACTGCTATCGTGCAATCGATCAAAAAGTTACCTTTGATTTATGTGTGAAAAATCAAGCTGAGAAGTCATTAGATTTAACTACTGCCATATAACCTTACTCAGAAATAAATCTGTTATTAGGTCAGAAAAACTTAACAAGCTATTGACACTGTCTTGGTCCAGGTGGCTATTTGACCAAATTAATACAAAACAGGCAATTCAGTCTGTGTTGAGAGAAGGGCATTGTTCAGATGACTCATTTATTAATTCTTAAGAGGTTAATAAATAACCTACTTTGAATAAAATAAATCACTGTAGATAACAATTGTGTCCTTGGCACATGTAAAAGTTAATAGATGCATAAAGAGGTGAAAACCGCTTGGTGTGAAGATTACTGGATCTACCCAAATCTTAGATTCTTACATCTCTGTGCAGAGTGGAGCCTGATTGGCCCAGCTCCACCGAAAATGATTTTCTTCAGGCGACATTCCATCTCCTGTGCCAATTGAGTCTTAGCTCCCGTATAGGAGCGAAAGATAGCAACCAAACCTAAGCATGACCTCATTTCACACCTAAGCACGTTGTTGTTCTGATTGTTTCTCCAGACCCCTCAGTGAGCACATTTGCTTTTGTTTACTGCAGTTATAAACCTGAAACTGGCCTGTGTTATCAGGTCAGTAAATGTAGAAAGAAAATGTGAGCAAGTTCAATATCATAATGATTCTATTATAAAGAAGTAAACATTTGGCTGTTGGCCTTGCATTTAGTATTCAATGCTAATCTTAAATTGTCCTAACCCCAGTCTTCCATTTGCCCTAGCTCTTAAGAAATAATAACAAGAGAAACAAAAAGGCAGGCGATCTGAGAATTACAAGTCTATAAATAGATACGATTTGGGCCATCAGGTGTTAATGTTTTGTGAATTAATTCATTTTAATATACCAGCAAGAAACACTCCAATCTCAAGTCAGTGTTGTAAATAGTATCCTCTCTTCTGGGGGCAGCTATGCGCCCTTCTGAACACCTGGTTAAGAACATGTTCACTTTCATGTGTGCTCTAAGCTGCCTTTCCTCCAAATAAAAATAGAAACTAGTTTTCAGCACCACACGGGGCTCCAGTATATTATATGAACCTAGCAATGGTTTCCTTTGATATCTTATCTATTCCATTAATTCAATAAAATAGAAGGCAAAGCTGAGGACAAACTGTGGGAGAGCTTCCCTCGGAAACACAGGCAAGACCGTTAAGCTGGGATTTTAAAACTTATCTAATAAAAGCCAGTTAAATGGAAGCTAATACTTCATTTCTTGCCCTCTTTATTAAAGATCATAAGTACTGCAACACAGGAGTGGAGCAAATAAAATAAATATATGGAGGAGTCCAGGTAGAGGCAATAAAGAGTATGGCTTATCTATTTTCTCAAGATTTAGGAAGCCCTTGAAGGAAAAACTCACAGACAAGCATTTTAAAAATCTGTAACAAAGGCTCCTGCTTCTTAGCAAATACAGTGGTCCTTTCTGAATGCAGTAATCCTGCTTGAATTCTTAGTAGAATATAAACAGCATAATTTAGGCATAATCACGAAAGATGCCACTCATCACCTCATCTATATTATACTTTAATATAATTTTAGTAATTTAGAGAAAAAAATAGGTTAATGAACCCATTCCTCTGCTTCTCCACCATCCAAAGAAAAACAATACTGAGAACTCAAACTCCAATAACCAAACTAAAGGAAAGTGTTCCACCTAGAGACTGTTTTCATGAGTCAAAGTAGACGAGAGCTTATCCAGCCTATCCTTGCAAGTTCATAGTAAAAAATGAAGCAAAAAGTATCGCCCCCGGTGTAATTAACAATGTTAATCTTCTTTTTCCTCTCTCTGGTGATAAAGCAGTCATTTTTATATTTAATTAATGCAGAGGATCATTTTGGAAACTGGCTAATGAGCCTCTGATCACATTACCATGAAAATGTGCATTAACATTGCAACTGAGGAGGCTGTTTCATGTGTAGCAAATCCACTTTGTAATTAGCCCACTGTGAAACGGATCACGTCAGGGGGAAATCTGAGGGAGCCAGTAGGCAGTGGGCACTTGGCTGTGCAGTGGACCACCAACATCCCAAACACTGTCTTTCATCAGCAATCTTGCCTGAAAACAAAAGTGGCAGTGGGTCACATCTGGGACAAACGGAAAGAAGGGAGAAATAAACTTTATTTTGCCAGACAAGAAATTTGAACTTCAGCATACCCCCTAGGGGAGCCTGCTTAAATAAAATAATCAATTAATAGAATTCCACTAACATTAGGAAGGCTGATGATACTACTTTCTTATTTTTATTCTGGAAAGCACTCAGAAACACATTACAGAGACACCTGAATTTATACTTTTTCCTAGGTCACGGACCGATATGATAATAAGTTCTTGAAATTCATTTCTAGTGCTAAACAAACAAAAAATTGTAAATAGGATCCAAGAACAAGCAGTAAGAAAATCCCTTTATCTCCTCCTAAGCCAAGACTTCTCATACATATTTCTCCCTCGTATAAAACAGAAATACTAGATCTTCCTCTTAAACCAAAGCACAAATTCCTAATTAATCCAATAATTTCCTCTGACTACAACATTTGGCAAGAAACTTTTCCTCTCTATTCCAAATAACTGAGATCATAGACCTATTAAATCCCAATATTCATGCAGACAATGATACAATTGATTCTCAAATGTCAACAGCATTCCAAAATGAGAGAGGTATCTCAAAATATTACACGGATCTCAGTGCTACCCCTCTGACGTGACTGACATCTTGGCAGTAGATACACAAAATGTTAAAAAGAATCCCACAGGAAGTCATCTGAAGGGGAGTGGCAAGGAAGCTGAAAACTGCCACCCAAAATCAAAATAAAAAGCCCCAAACCAGCAAGTCTGCCCTCAATTCTGAAATGTGCTGAAAGGAAAAATAAAGCTAGCCAGAATTCATTTACCGTCTTTCAGACAAACACAAAGCCTGGCGGTTTAGTTGTTGATATTAGACCCTGCACTCACCTGGGAAACTTCATAGAGCAGTTTGTAGTGTTCCTCTCTTTTCTGAAAAGTGCACAAATTGCAGCCCATTCTAAGAAGCAGAGAGAGAGAGCAAATCTTCTAATTTCCCCAGAACTGAAAGGCAAGTGAACTGAAAGGGAATCACCCTCCAGACTTGACTACTGGTTTTCATCAGTCATTTCATTCCAGAAACACAGACAAACCGCTGTTGCTGGAAGCGTGAGCCAGGGGGTTGTGTGGCAGCATGCTCTTCTCCGCTTTCCCTAAGTATCTTGCACTCACGGATACACACACAGAGTTTCCAGGCAGTTCATGGCAACACTCCCCCGTCTCTGCATCAGTGCACATGACTACACAGATTCCAGCTCATGAATATTAATAGTGCCTCATTGATTATTTATGACAGAACATGTTAGCAGGGAGGGGTGTCATAGCTGCTGCTGATGACAGATGAATATTCACTAATTAAGAAGCAAATGTAGTGTGGTTAAACAAAATTCACTTGTGTCAATACCATCTCTGTTTATTAAGGATAGAGGGGTTGAGCACAGGGCATTTCAAAAAAGAACGCAGACTTAATTTCTCCATTTATGTAAGCTTCTCATATGGCAATAAGAAACTCAGAAACAGAAATATACTTAGTTCACATCTCCTTGTCCTGCAACAAGGAGAAGAAATATTTTTGTCATTCTTAAATCTAGGAGGGAATGAAAATAGGAGCAATTATTTAAATTTGTAAAATAAACACAAAAGCAAAGGAAAATTTTGGGGGGGTGTGATGGGAAAAGAACAAGGTGGGCAATCTCATTCAGGTTTAATTCTGATCTTACAAAAATAACTGAATAGTTCCTATGTATGACTATTACTAATGGGGAAACAAGCATGTTCTTTTAGTATAAATAAATAGCATTTAAGCATACATTAGTAGATGACACTTGTACAGATAATAAATATTTTAATTAGATAATCAGGCCATTTCTATTGAAATATATATTTGTAGCACTATAATGCAAGCAGATCTATATTTAAAATTAGATAAATACAATGCCTTTTCTCATAAAAATTCCAATGCATATAGTATTTATGCTAATTTTATTAAAGTCATATATAATATTTCAGGAAGCTGACATTGGCAATATTTAAATTCTAATGTAATGCACAATGCTTCCATTTGTGATTCTATATTTAGAGTTTAAAATGTAGAAAGGTGAATGCAGACTTAAAAACTAAGCTTAGATGTTTAGATAATAGAAATAATATATTGAATTTCACACTTGCAAATACATGTATTACAAGTTGGCAGTTTTGTCTCTTAAAGATATAATATAAACAGTTAAAGCAGACAATAAAAGAAGATTCCTTTTGTTCCCATACTGACTTCTCCCCAACCTCTGCTAATTAAGAAGTATGTCCTTGTTTCAGTACATCTTTAAACTGGACAGGATAGCAGGTGGGTTCCAAAGCAAAAATAATTACTTGGAAACTGATGACACTGGTTAGAAATTACATTGGATCCTGAAGATATATAATTGGTCAACACTGACATATAGCTACTTTTTTTGAGTCCAATTTCCTAAAAGTGCTTTGTCAAATGTTTAGAATCAATAACAGGAAATGATTCTAATGAGCACTAATTGTTAACAAATTGGCTTTGCAACTAGCAACACCTCAACACAAGCAAGTAGCAAGGGGACAAGCAATCATCTGCTGCTTATCAGCCCCTTCCCTTGGGACGTAATAATCCGATTTTCTGGGCCTAATTTCACCTAACAGCCTGGATGAAAGCCAAACTGAGAGACCTACATGAAAGTGGCATCATAATTGGGAACACTGCATGTGAACGAAGTTCACCAGGATTTCCTGCAAATTAGAAACCACTTGTAGGAGGTACTAATTGCATCTTGATTCCTTTATGGACTCACAGAATGATAGAATGTCTTCAAGGAAGTATTTGAAGGGACCTCTATGAAAACCAATGGTAGCCACAAACAGAAGCAATCTTTCTAGGTTTCTAGGCAGTTGTAAAATATATGTGCCTGGTACTTTTCAGAGTTTCAATTACATCACTTCCCAAGAAGGGTTCTTATGCTAGAGTCCACATCTTCAAAGAAAACATTGACTATTTCTTTGAAGGATTCTACATTAATGAGCTGTGGGAAAAAAATCATTGATTCTCAGACACTTAAATTCTGTATTTTATTTTAACAAGCCAGAAAAAGGAATTTGAGTGCAGTAAGGCAAGGATAGCTCACACATATGTCAATGAAAGTGCCTCCTTCACTAATAAAATTATTTTTATGTGACAGGTTTTGAAAATTAAATAGGAAACAATTATTAAAGCTTGGAGTTTTCATACCATAATATTTTATAGTTGGCATTTAAAGAAAAATTAAACAATCATAATTTAAAATATTAAAAAGTTATCAAAAAGTAAAGAATAAACTTTCCAAGGAAGTAAGCAGTTTCAAATTGAGGTTATTCCATCATCAGTTCCCCGTGTCTGATTCGTCTATTTATTTCCTCCCTCTGTTCTTCTGTTTTGATTTCATGAAGTAAGAACAGCTTCTCTGGGTGGCACCTGTGGTTCAGTGGGTAGGGCGATAGCCCCATATACCGAGGGTGGCAGGTTCTAGCCCAGCCCCGGCCAAACTGCAACAAAAAAAATAGCCAGGCTTTGTGGCGATCATCCAGCTACTTGGGAAGCTGAGGCAAGAGAATCACCTAAGCCCAAGAGCTGGAGGTTGCTGTGAGCTGTGACGCCACAGCACTCTACCGAGGGTGACGAAGTGAGACTCCATCTATTAAAAAAAAAAAAAAAAAAGAACACCTCCCCTACCACTTACCAAATGCTGTTCTCAAGCCATTTAACCTGGCCAGATTCTCTCTTCAGCTATCAATGGACTCAATCCCATCGAATTGAAGGGTTTTTGGGAAAGAGAGGCTCATAATTCCTAGTCTACTAAATTTTATTAGAATATGGGAATTAAGTTTTTCAGTAACTAAGCCACAAATTCTTGCATTGGAATATAAAGTTTGAGGTAGATAAGGACCAATTCATCTGAACAATGTTTAAAAAACAGAAATAGACTGGACGTCACTTGTTTTGGATGATAATATAGGATAAAAATATAAGCAGATAGAATGCTTACCTTTTCAAATATCCTTAGGAAAAGAACTCAGCAAACTCTAAAACACATATCTTGGGTATGAATTTCAAGATATATTTATTTATTTTAATTGCTTTTAATTTGTGTGAGTTCACTCCACACAATTGCCTTGGCATTCAAAATAGGACATGTTTGTATTAAAGTTTAGATCGATTCGTAAGAGGCTAAACTGGTAAATAAAAGGAAGAAATCCAACATTTTTCTTGATTTTCTGTACCACTAATTAACTAAAGAGTAGGTGACAGGGAATTTCTGTTCATAGAATCATTCTTACAAATAAATGAAGCAATGACAGACTATGCCATGTCTACGATCCTTAATTAATTCATGCTAACATGACACACCCATACACAAGAGACAAACAGACATTAGGTGCCACCAGACAGAAGAAAATCATACCTCTCTTTAAATAGCCTTTCCAAAAGTGAGCAAATTATAGGGAATGCAGAGGATAGGGGAACCTATTAACATACACCGTGGGGATGCAATCAGCCCAATTCAGACTGTGGGCACCACAGACAGACACATACTTCGGTTTCAGGGAGAAAAATATAGAAAAGATGAAGAGGGAGTCTATAGGCTTGGTGTCCATCATTCAATGGTTAGGGTGCCAGCCACATACACCGAGGCTGGCGGGTTTGAACCCGGCCTGGGCCTGCTAAACAAAAATGACAACAACAACAACAACAAAAATAGCCAAGTCCTGTGGCGCCTGTAGTCCCAGCTACTTGGGAGGCTGAGGCAAGAGAATCACTTAAGCGCAAGAGTTTGAGGTTGCTGTGAGCTGTGACTCCATGGCATTCTACCAAGAGCAACCTAGTGAGACTCTGTCTCAAAGAAAAGAGGGAGTCTATAGATTAAAAGAGACATTAATGACATTAAAAAACAGTCATTGCTAAACTATGTTTTTATCCAAATGTGTCATTTGGCTAATAAAATTCTAAATATAAACAAGGAAATGATTACCAAACCAGTCAAGTTGGTGGTTACCCTTTAGGGGAAGTGAGGGCACTGTGATTAAGGGGGGCTAGGAAGCGTTAATGTGGCTAACAAAGTTCTAACTCCTCATCTGGGGAGTGGTTGTGGTTTTACTAGGTGGTCACACTATGATTTCTTAAACTGAACTTTCTTTGGGGTTTTCCTGTATTTGTGCTATATTTGACAGCAAGACTTAAAAAATCAACAGAGAGGCTGGCCTGAGTCTCATTCCTGCCGGCCAATGTAGTATGCAGGAGGAATTAAAGGTAGACCTATCATTTGATCCCAGAAATCCCACTACTAGGTATCTACCTAAAATAAAAGAACTCATTTTACAAAAAAGATACCTGCACGCAAATGTTTATCTCAACACAATTCACAATTGCAAAGATGTGGAATCAACCTAAATGCCTATCAACGATACATGGACTAAGAAAATGTGATGTATGTCTGTATTTATACATAATATTTTATATCTATACACACACACACACACACACATATACCATGGAGTACTACTCAGACACAGCAATTTGGGTGGAACAATTTGGGTGGAACTAGAGACCATTTTCTTAAGTATCTCAGGAATAGAAAAGCCAACACCCCACGTTTTCACTTGTAAGTGGGGGCTAAACGATGGGTATATATGGTCATAAAGTGGTACTCAAATAATGGATGGGGGAGACTAAGAAAAGAGGAGAGTGGAAGAGAGATGTGGGATCAAAACTTAGCTATTGGGTACAGCACACACCATTCTGGTGACTGGCACACTAAGTCTTGACTTCGCCATTGTACAATTCATCCACATCACGAAAAACATTCAGACTCTAACTCTGCTGAAATAATAATAATAATTTATTTTTAAATTAAAAAAATGAAAATCCAAAGAAGACTGTTCTGGATTACCAGTCCCCTTGAGTCCACCACAGCTCCACAAATTGCACACGATGGCTTTCTGTGCGGCCTCTTGCACTGTGCTTGTGCTCTGTTCCAGTGCTGACGTGCAAGTTCAGGAGGTAACTTCCCTCTGTCAGCCTGTCTTTATCCTCCTCACTATTACACGCAGACTTTCCAACCAGGCCCACCGCCCACCTTGACTCATAGCTTTCATGCTAGTCTCCATCCTGCATTCATTTTAGGGGGAACAGGGGCTCCTTTTAGTATTAATAAGATACACAGCTGCCTAACATTTTCTGAAGTTTCATTATGTCATAGTCAATCGCAAAGACAAAGAACTGGAATCTCAGAGAGACCAGGACTTGCTCAAGGTCAACCTGGGTCAAGAGATCTGGCTCAGTTCTCTAATTTCCATTTCTGTGGTGGAATTCAATAGGTAATCTGCTGATCTCTCTCTTGAAGAGGAAGCTTGAGCTACATCGGTATGTCTTTACCTGATGGTTGAGGAAATGGAGGAGAGCCTTGGAAAGTGCTGACATTAAAGGAAAAAAAAAAGACAGAATAACTTAGAAAAATAGATCTAGCTTAAAAAAGTAGTTTGTGGTGAAAAATGTAAATTTTATCTATATGTCACAGCTAAATGTCTTCAATCAGACAATACACTTCACTAAACAGTAATTAGGAGTTTCAGCTAAATGCATAACAGGATGACCAACTCGTCTGGGGATGACCGGGACTTCGCTGGCTTTAGAACTCTAAGTTTCAGGTCCTAAATTCCCTCCGTACTGGGGAATATGGTTGCCTGAATGCATGCTTCTTTTTTTCAGTCTCCAACAAAGGTGAAATGCTGCATAAAGGTCCACATAGCCCTGCCTTTACTCCAGATGCTTCTCATTCTACTTATTCTTTAGAAACTCCACAAATTGATCTATCCACACTGCGGTCCAGTTTAAGGATTCTCTCCTCCCTGACCCCATCAGCTAGTAGTCATCTCTTCAATTTCTAAATTCTCCATGCATTTTATCAATACCCATTTCCAGGTACACATTACCTCTCCCTTTACGTCCTTTTTATCTGCATGCTTTGCCCCTCTCATTTGACTGTAAAACATGGGAAGGCAGAAGGAACATACACTTGATCTTTGAGATCCCAAAATTCTTAGTATTATACTTTCCATATTACGGGCCTTCCACAAATGCTATTGAAAAAATGAGTGTAATTGGGACATGATAGTGCATCTGAGTCTGGCAAAGTGACATAAATTTGTGTGTTTTTTTCTATGCCTAATTGCTACATTACATTTTCTCACATTAGGGTGGCTTTAAGAATATTAAGTTAAAAGACTAAAGGACGATAAGCATAAAATATTTTTAATTTGATTCAATTCTATAAACACAAATTTCAGAATCCATGAAAGACCATCATAATATCTATGACAGGTATACAAATGCATAGAGTACAATCAAATGTGTTTTATCAGTTATTTTTGTATTTATGTACATATACTATCTACACACTTAAATTCCCATTCTGCTCTACACATCAGCCATTTTTTCACCCAAACATTCCAGAAGTATTTAGATCATATGCCTCATAGTATATGAATTTCAGGTATTTGGAAATGTAGTTCATCTCATTTAGTTTCCAAATATCCTTGTGGTAAACTTGTCAGATCTTATATTTTATATATTAATGATGAAATAATTAGATGTTAAATTCCCAGTGCTAGGAGAACTAGAGCTTTTACCTAATGTCAACTAACATCATGAATTTAGAAAGATTCCTCCACTGTTCCCATGTGTCATCTTCTTGCTTGAGTATAGCTCAACAGATCTATGTGTAAGCTAACATCTCTTCCATACTACCGTATTTCACTAACTGATCATCTTCAATTTACATCTGCAGTCACTTTTTCAGAATGGAAAGAGCCTTACCACCTTACACACTCCTGAGAGTTTCCATGTTACTGGACTAGACGCCAGTGGAAAGAGAGGGCATGATGGGATTTCAAAGAGGACTAGGTTTCCCATCTGAACCCATCACTATCACCTGTGTTGTCTGTGTAACTTACACTGAGATAATACTTACTCTGCAGGCTGACTGTGAAGATGAAATCACATAACAGACCTAAGAAGAGATTTTTGAACTGTGAAGTATTTCACCCACATTGGTGTGCTGGTTAAGCAGTGGTTCTTTAGTCAATATGCCCTGGGTCAAATTTCAGTTTCCCCAAGTTTTAGCTATGTGTATGATGTGGGGCAAGTCATTGTAATTATTTTTTTTTTAATTTTTTCTTTTTGGTTTCTCAGCCCTAAAACAGGGATAATAGTATCTATCATAGAGTAATTGCAAGAGATAAAGTTATAATGATAGTATGTGTCAGTTATACCTGGCACATATCATGTATGTGCCCAATATATGTTGATTACTAGTAATCATAGGAGGAAGCATAATAATAATAATGATATTCACTTTAGATTTCCAAATTGTCTATTTCTAACATTTTGTCATAATAAGTCTCTATTGCCTTATTTGAAACTTACTTCATTGCAATTTTATGATCATCCTTCTGTTTACTTTGTTGCCAAAGTACACTTATGCTGGTCATTCAATAAATTCTAAAAGGCTGTCTCTCAGTTCTTTGTGTAACAGAAATAGAAGTACCCATTTTGTACCCATTTTGGAAATGTGACACACATACATATTTCTTTTATGTAATGAATATGATGTACTATATTTAGAGTAACCACTCTGATATCCTATTTATTTATTTATGTATAATGTGTAAGGAATGAGGCATAAGTGTACTAGAAACAAATGGGGCAATGCCATTATAAAATAAGTAGTTAAATAACATCTCTTTTAGGAATATTAATGACTACTAATGTAAACCAGTGTAATGTTAGCTTTTTTGACTTGAACTTCTAGAGGCCAAGGTATCATGTTTTGATAATGTCACAGTGCTCAGCAACATCACAGTTACAAACTACCATCACCACATTTAGTTCTTCAAAAGTGGTCCACTAAATTATTAACAAATACTTTCATTCAACCAGTGTTTATTAAATAGGACTGTGAGTAGATCTTGGTGACAATTCCTAGAGATTTTTCTAAAAATAACATCTACATTTATTTAGTACTTTTTGTATACCATAGTTCTAGCACTGTACATTATTTTCACTTAATTCTCATGTCAGCACTCTAAGTGTGTATTATTAATATCTCTTCTTGATGTGGTGTCATACGTAGTAAACGGGGAGGCAGGATTCAAACCCAAGCAGTTCAGACCCCCTTCTTAACTACCATTTTACACTACCTGTCAATCAGAGATAGTCATCATTATGATCAATTCCTAGATAGCTAGAAGAAGGAATTGTGGTGATGCTCACAGCACACTGAGATGTAAGAATTTCCCCAAGGACCACAAGTGTAGTTTAAAATTAACCTCCAGGTTCCATGTTGTGTCCTCAAGCGTGGCTTCAGAAAATAGATTGAACAAAACCTGAGCAATTTCATAACCTTCCCCCCCTCCACTGGCATTGGGGCATTGCTGCACTGAATATGCTGATAACTGTACAGTATTTTCCCTTCTTAATATTTATCATGGTAGGGAATATGTGCATTGATATTAGAGCAGTTTATTATATCTCTATTTGAAGGAATAATCAACAACAGCTACTTAAGACAGGTAAATTTAGAGGTTTTAAGTAAAATGAAGTTTGATATTTACCAGTAAATTCCAAATTTAAGTCTTCAGACATAATTTCTCTCTCAACTGCAGACCCACCTATCATTGACTTTTCCATGGGGACTATCCACAGTACATTAAATTCAGCTTCTCAAAATGTAACTCACGGTCCTCTCATGGATGCTTCAGACGGAAGAATGGCCTGACTGTCCCCAGAGCATCTGCCTTGGCTCTTCCCTATTTCTACACCTAATGACAGGAATTGTCAATTTGAACTTCTTGGTCTCTCCTTTCTTCCCTTCACCCTCTCCAAGGCCATTCTCCTGGGTTTAAGATTCCATCTTTTTTTATTCCCCTGTATCCCACATTCACTCGTGAGCATTTGGAATTTTCAATGGTATGACGAGTCAGCTGTGTTGGTTTCTTCATCTCCTCCACCTACAAGCACACATTCATAAGCCCATCTTACCTTCAATCCCCTGGCTCCAACTCCTCCCTCTCACACACACACAAACACACACATTCAGGCACACAACGTGAGTATACACACAAGAGAACATGAAACACAAATTCCTTCTTTAAGAGTAGAGGTCACAGTCTTGCTAACCCATGTCTTTTGGTATATGTCTCTCTTTCTTGACCTTAACAGATTCTAGACATAGACATTCCTATTTGGTACTACGGTATGTAATAATTCCTCTCTCATACCTTGGATTCTGCTCAACTATTCATTCATGATAATAATGTTCAAGATATACATATATAAAGGCCCAAGATTTCATGGATCAAATTTTATAGTGAGAGGAAGTAGCAAGTAAATAAGTTGCTAATCACTATATGAAATATTCAGATAATAAGGCTATTATTAACACAGGGAGGTATGAGAGGGAGTAACTGGATCATCCTTCTTAGATATTCTAGGGTCTGGAATGTGCTTTATTCCTTGTGGGTTTATATACATGCATAAAGACAACCAAGTAAATATAAATGAAGAAAAATAGGGAAGAAAAGGGGATAGCAAGTAAGAGATGAGCACTTTTAATAAGGTGCTCAGGATCTGAAGTTTCTTTACATTTGGGACCCTAGAAAACCATTCATCTAATGTGGTCCTGGCATCTTCAGCTCTTCTCATTCCATGTTCACCCTTCATCTTGAAAATGGTCCTCACATTGACTGTTTAGAACTTTAGCACTACAAATCAGCATGGAAAGAACTGCCTAAGTTTCTGTGAAACTGATAAGGTTGAGTGCTTGACTGCATATAAATTCTGGCCCAGTATTTTCTGATGAAAATACTGTTTCATCAGAATGAGCACCTACTTACTTGGGTGCTCTTTAGAATTTGAAGTCATCTAGAAGTGTATTTGGACCTCACTTTTAAAAAACTTACTATATAAACTTGAACAACTGTGAAATAGGGGATATTCAGTACCTACCACAAGGGGATATTGTGAACGTGGGCTTTATCTGGTACCAGATGCCATGTAGATGCCCAATAAAGATTAGCTAATGTTTTATAGCTGGTAATACAGTCTGGCCCAAGTGTCTAAATTCTATTGTGAAGATATTCAAATGTCAGTCATATTATTGTTTTATCTATATTTTGGCAAATGTCTGGATGAATACTTTGAAAGCTCAATTTTTCTCTGGGAGGGATTAGATCCTTTAAAGATAAACAATGGCTATTGTCCACGTGGTTCACAGCTAGCAAGGAGCCTAAAACAGCTACATGGCTCTGAGAGGTAGGAACTGGGCCAAAAAAATAGGCGAATGTTTGCCAAGTGCCTCTTATTCCCTGTATCTCCTGCTGGCTTCTAGAGTTGGGGTACTTAACTAGGGATGTGCACGGAAACCAACCAGAAAGTATTATTACCAAGATACAAGTTCACGAGCTCTATCTCCGGGATTCCTGAGCTAATAAATGTGGGGTGTAGTCTGGGATTATGCATTTTTAAACATCCCACAGAAAATTCAGAAGTGTACATCCCTTTCTTTCTCTAAATTTACATGTAAGGTAATCAGACAATCCTTGAATGCATCACATCAGTACAATTTCTGATATGATTTCTTTTCATGATTATGAAGATCATTGGATCTTTATTACTCATTTGGGAAAGGAGCTAACATTTCTGAAACATCTACTGTATCTAAAGGATTTTACATCTCACTAAAATTCTATGAGATATGTGCAATTATTTTTTCATAAAAGAAAACTCAGGCTTAGAATGTTATGTAAGTTGATCAATGTCACATTATTGGCCAAATGGCAAAAGTGAGATTGGAATCCTAATGGACTTGATTCTAAGATCTTGCCTTTCCACTAAGCTAACCTGCTTTCTTCAGGAGGTGAGGCATCAGGATCTACCTCACCAAGCATAGTGTCTTTAGTCTTGTGTGCCACAAACAACAAATCTGTGGCCTCAAGTCCGAGCAGTTTACCAGACAGGTCTGACTCATGGGCAGCTGTACATTAGCAAAATTTTACTAGACCGATGAGCAGGCTGAGATTTACCTTCTGGGATTATATACACAGTTAAGTATTAAGAACTGACCATCCTTTACTGGAACAGTGAGTGGCCCAATTTTCAGCAGTTGGAAATAGGCAAAGAGAATTAAGTGAGTGGTCACTAGATAACAGTGGTCCTTCTTGGGTATGTTTGGTCCTTTCCCACCCGAATTAGTCACTAGACTTCTGAGTCTATCTCAGCCCAACTAAGAAGGAGGCTTACACATAGACGGATTTAAAAACCAGAACAATTCCTACCTGAAAGCCCATTTTCCTAGGCACTTCTTCCGTGACCACTGCCCTGATAACGTAAGTTTTATGATCTCAAATACTTTCATTGTTTGGTCATCACTACTTCCTGCTCCCCGTGAAACAGATTTCAATCATAAGCAACTATGCTCCAGACAAGTTGAGATACTAGAAAACTAAAGAAAAATCATATATTTTAGAAGATAAGATGGGTTTATATTTTTGCTTGATAAGTTGTAATGCATTGTGAGAAATTCTCTCATTAATACAGAAAGAATACACCATATTTTTTAAAAGAGGCTTTAGTAGGTTAAAGAGCACTCATTAAAAGTCCACAATGGACTGAATCAGATCAACTGCATAATATTTGCTTAACTCCTAATGAATGCTTTGTGGATGTTTGTTCAAGTCAAATGAAAAGTGAATCCTTTGACCCAAGTGTGAATGTGGACATAATTTTTCTGGTTTTATTTCAAAACACAAGAGATAGCAGTCCTTAGACATGGTGCTTTGCTATCAGAGATTCTTGGAGAAAAAATAAAAACAAAAACAAAACAACAAAAAACAAATATATGCAAAAAACACAATTATGTCTAGACAATTCTCCTGTACTGGTGTGGAAATTCTGTACAAGAAGACCATCTGAAATATAACAAAAAATTACTGTAAAACAAAAAAGTCCAATTTCTTCTAGGCCAGCCAATTCTTTCCTGGACCAAAAAAAAAATTGAATTTTCTCTGCCCAGTGCATAGGAAGAGCTGAGCTTTCCTCTACCCAACTTCCTGTAAAAGATAACAATGAATTGTAAGTTTACCTTCCTGCCAGCTTATATTCCCACTCACGTTAGAAAGTTGATTTTATTTTCAGGCATAGTTTTTTTTTATTTTTTATTTTTTATTAAATCATAGCTGTGTACATTTATGCAATCATGGGGTACAATGTGCTGGTTTTACATGCAACCTGAAATATTTTCATCAAACTGGTTAACATAGCCTTCACAGTATTTTCTTAGTTATTGTGTTAAGACATTTATATTCTTGGTTTTTAAGTAGTGTGAGTGTATGAACTTAACATGTGAAGTTTTAAAAACTAAACAATACAATGCATGACTGGCATAATAATTTATTTAAAATAGATCTCTTTATTCTGATTTTCTCTTTTAAATAATTACAGAGTCTGTTATGTTACTAAACCTATTTTTTTAATCATATGTGGTAGAATATAGTTTGGATCCATATCATCTTAATTGTGGCAGGGTCCATGTCATATATTAACTAACCTGTTTTCTTTTCCCAGCCCCAGATGATCATATTATATTGTATTGCCCCATTTGTATCTGGGTGGGGCGATATGGCAAGTTCAGGTGAACAGGATATGGGTAGAAGTGCTGTTCAAGATCATCATCAGGCCTGGCCTCTGAAATCTGCTGCCTTTAGTCTCTCTCCATCCACCCCAGGCCTGAAGGTAAAAGGTACCAACATAACAAAGCCACGTGGTGGAAACAGCCTGGATCCCTAACTCACTACTTGGAGGAAAGTCACTCAGAGAAGCTTCCAGACCTGCATCCAACTCTTTAGGAAGGAGAAAGGGATCTTTCCATCATTAAACCACTAAAGATTTGAATATTATTTATGATCCCAGCATCGCTTAGCATGGCTAAGACCCAAGATGACACTTCTGAGTTTATATATTTAAACAAATTATAGTTAGCATGAACAAACTCAGCTCATCAGACTGAATAACAGGCCATGATAGCTTCGAGGGACCTCTTGAGCAATTTTGTGTAAAGAAATATAGCAACATTACCTAGCATAATTGAATGAATATTCAGAAACGCCAGTATAAAAATTGTCGTGTTTCCCTAAAAGCCATCCAATTCACCAGATCATTTGTTTAAATGTAAAAATATTCAGATTGTTTTTGGAAAGAAGAGAGAATAAAGCCAACATAGAAAGAGTTATATATATAAGCAGAAGAAGAATATAGACTAAGTATATGAAAGGTCTGATCACAGAGAGCTGACGATCCTTTCAAGCAAAAACCTTGCTCATTTTCAAAATACTGACTCCCAGAGGAGCTTTACGTTTTAACAGGTTAAAATGGCAACTTCATAGCAAAAAATATAACCTAAGTAGCTTCAGATGATTCCTAATCAATTGATAGATAACTATTTTCGTGAAGAGTAGGCCCTGAAGAACACCAGACATAGTTTTTAGTGCAGCTCAGGGAATACACATTTCCAGAGCATGAATGACTTCCCATAACAGAAAGAGTGGAGTAACATGGCCTTGAGAATAAAAAGTCATGGACTGAAATTTCAGCTGTAATTTGAGCTACAAAACCAAGTTTAACTTTTTGGATCTGCTGTTTGCTTTGTGAGATGCAGTTAATAGCTCTGCCTTATGGTATTGCAATGATAGGATTGGTTCCCTAATAGGACTGTACCTCAAATACAGCCATCTCTTCCTACCCCAGATCCCCAAAGTCTTGTCACTTTCTACATGATTTGGAAGGGCTGCAATTACTAACTTGTTCCAGATTGCAACAGCGAAGGACATTAAATGAATGTTAACTTTTTAACCACTGGAGAATGGGAGCTCAATAGCTAAATAAACTGAAAACCTGTTCGGGGGAGAGACACAGAGTATGGAACTACCCTCACAAGTTGTGCAAAGTTTTCATGGTCGCATGTCTTTTAAGATTACAGTGTATGTGCAAAAGGTCAAAGGCATGGTATTTCCTAGATACTGTAAAATATGGGAAATTATCCTAGTAGAAGGAAGATGATAGATTTATCTAATTAAAATTACTATTGACAAGTACAAAGAAAAAAATAGAATGAAAACCAAAGTTAAGCCTCTGCTCTCAGTTTTCTTTTCTTTTCTTTTTTTTTTTTTAAATTATTAAATCATAGCTGTGTCCATTAATGCAATCGTGGGGTACAATGTGCTGGTTTTGTATACAATTTGAAATATTTTCATCTAATGGGTTAACACAGCCTTCATGGCATTTTCTTAGTTATTGTGTTAAGACATTTATATTCTGCATTTAGTAAATTTCACATGTACCCTTGTAAGACGCACCGTAGGTGTGGTCCCACCAATTACCCAACAAAGAGGAGTTATTGAACAAAGCAAATCTGGTGGGCAGAGCTTCCTAAAGTCATAATCAACATATGTAAAAGGAAGGAGTAGCATGGAGGGCGGGAGCATGAGTAACATTCCGCAAATGTATTGGGTAAATGCCATGCTGTCCAAAGAAATTTCCATTGTGTGCACACGGGTGTGCATATGCACATGTGTACACGCTATGTGTCTGCACATAGTTCTAAAATTTAGGACACTAAAAATGACTTCTCGTGGTGTTTTGTCATAATCATGATAACCAACACAAACTCCTGGGCATGCCAGATAATCTGATCAGTACCTCTGACACACAGCTCAGTGGACTGAGGTTTTATATTTCTTCCCCATAATGATAGATACATAGTGTGCTAGTCTAATATTAATTAGTAATAGGGTAATAAGTTATGTGTGTTTTGACTCTTCTTTTTCTGCTTTAATGATAAACTCACATAAGTATTTCCACAGGTGAATCATATGAAATGGTGTACAAATCAGTGAGAATACATTTACAAGTAAAAGCAGAATTGATAACTCTGGGTAGGCCAGGAAATACGAAGGTAATGAGCCAAGAGACTCTAATTGAAAACAATCAGTTGAATTCATTTCTTCATTCAACACATATTTATTGGTACATGGGAGTATTCAACTCATCTTAAATAACTAAATAAGTCATTGAAACAGAATTTTTAACAGAGATATAGCACACTAATCACTTTGGGATATTAGCTGGTGGGGAGGTCTATTTTATACAGTGCTTACTTATAAATATATCACACACATATAGGTACTTCATTGGTGTTAATGCTTTGCTATTTCTCAGAAAAATGTCACAGGGCAGGATTATTTAGATGGCAGAAATGGAGGAGTTGAAAGAGAAAAGTCATCAGTGAAAGAAATGGTAAAGAGAGAAAGATGAACAATTATTAAAAAGAAAGCCTGGGAGTGGCGTGTAATTTAGTCTGGGGAGGGAAGTTTGGAATCCCTCGGGAGAGTCACTTGACTATTCGGTGAAAAGTCTAAGGGTCTGTCTCTGCAATAGGTAAGGAAGAGTTACTGAATCTGTAGAAGAGATTGCCCACATCTGGATCACTAATTTAGGGGCTTCAAACTGGAAGAAACAAATAGTAGTCCAACAACATTAGTAATGACAAAAAGCAGTAACCTTTGCAATAGCATGTGAACAGTCTTGAACAGTAAATGGAAAGAAGTGCATGCAATAAATGAGAGAAATGCCACAGTGGTAGGCACAAGAGATCTTGCCAAGTGATTGACAAGCAACGAGAAGACATCAGTGGTGAGTGCGTTTGTAAGATGAAGTGTCTGGATTAAAGGCCATGTCATTAACTGCATTAAGGAAGACCGGAGGAAGAGGCACGGTGTACAGAGAATATTAACACATAGCAGTGGGACGTAATAAGACCGAAGTACTTCTCAGAACAAAGATGTTCTTCATGGAGTTGAAATTTTGAGTAGAGAGCTCAGCAATAAGGATACAGATGTGGAAATCACCAATATGTGTTTGAAACTGAGGCAGTGAGCTGGGCATTCAAAGAAAAAGATACAGGGCAAAAAAGGGTCAAGAAATGAATTTTAGGATATCCTTCTATAAAATAATCAAAAGAGAAAGGGCAGAGACAATAAAGACAGGAGGCAAGGGAGTTGCAAAGCCACAGAAAAACTATGTCAAAATTGGGGTGCTTGTCAGTGGGTTAAGTGTGGCTGAGAATTCCAGCAGAGAGGAGGCAGAGTGCAGAAGGGATCATTTATTGGTTGAAATCCCATGGTCATTTTTGGGAGAGCTGCATAGAGTAAGACAGAGGGGGATGGGCCAAGTGACGACGTGGAGGTAGCAGACAAAGACCAGGCTTTCTTGGCAAGAAGAGGGCGCTCACATAGAGGAGACCGCAGGATTGAAGGGGGAGTTTGTTTTAAGATAGAAATGAGTTCAAGAAAGAAGACTAAAGATGTTCAAAGAAGAGAGATGGTAGAAAAAGTCAGAGGGAACAGGTCGAAAGGCACAGGAAAGGTAAAATGTAGGTGTTTCTTGATGTGAGTTTTTTTTTTTTTTCAGACAGAAGACAATGATGAGTTAAGGTATGAACAATTTGGAATGGTGGGAAGAAGAGAGATTTGAATGAGCTCACGTCACAGTCTTGCCTTCAGTTATATAGGAAGTGAAGTTACAGTTTTCTTAAGTTTAAATGGAAACAAACAACTTAAAAAAATACATACTCAACAAGTATCAGTAATTCAAAGTACTTTGATGCTGAAAAAGCGAGATTTCCACAGGACATGGAAACTGCCCCTTAGCAGTGACCTGCTTTGCTTTTGTCATGATAAAACTTACACGAAGCATTTGCAAAACAACTGAGGTTCCAACTAATGATCTAATAACCTGACGGATGTAAGAGAAGCACCAACTATAACTAAGGAGTCTGCACGTGCTAGATGCGTCTGACAGCTGGCTAGTTTGATGGAAAACACAAATTGAACAGATATAAACTCTTATTTCTTGACAGTCATTAACTGAGAGCCATAAAAGTGCCATTAATTCCGCAGTAGTCAGCAAAATGCTTCGTAATGATCTAACACTAATGCACCCCACTCCTATAATACCCCCACAGCAGCAGAGGTTTGCTCTGTAATACTAGTTGGGTTTTCGGAAGCTTAACATCCCTGCCAATGCACCTGCTTTCCAGAAGATCATTAGGTAAAAGTCCCAAGGCAGCACAATTGACCTGGCTCCGGTTACCTTACCGTCTGGTAGAGAAGAAAATTAATGGTATTTGATGAGTCTCCCTCCCAAGATTGGCTAGCGTTTGGCTGCTAGGCCAGCTGTCTGAGGGGTGCTTCGGTCTGTTGTAAGCCAGCCCAGCTCATCCTCCGCGTGGATTCCTAGCCCCAACATATCACACTAACTCCCAGCTGCAGCCTACACCGGCTGTTACACCATTGTACAGGTACTTAGCAGGATTACGGCCCACGGATGCACGAGCTTGGCGATGAGTACTCTGTGGCCTGACTATAGCTTTAGGGTGACTCTCACGGAAGCCATCATCCTTTTCAAAAGAGCCTAAAACCAAAACAGCATGTACGAAGCAGGTATTCAAAACAAGCAGCCAAGGAGAAAAGGGAGGCCCTAATACAGGGTATCGCAAAACTTGCTTAAAAAGGGATTTCTCTTTTATTCTCATTTCCTATGGAAAATAATACGAATTAGCATAGGAAAATCCTGCTTTATCTCTGAATGGAGTTACACAGCCTTAATCTGAAAGCTGCTTTTCTTCTTCTGGCTACAAGAAGTCAAGCAGGGCACCCCATCAAATTGCGAGGGGGGGATTTGTCACACTTGACCGGTTCTCAGGCTGTGGGATGTCAGCTCGATGCTGATCTGAGACAGCGGTCACCCTCCACTGATATCTACACTCGACACGGGTCCCCCCACTGTTCTTCTCCAGCCAAACCCTGTTCCCTGGGCTGCTGCTGCGTCCCATGAGGGCAAGAGCAATCGGTCAGCATTTCCTTCATACCTCGGAGCTGCCCTCCAAGGAAGACTACAGCGTAATTGCTTTGTTTTACATAACAGCCACGTCTGAAATTTCATGGTAGAAAAATGTAGCCACAGGCCAAATGTAGTGAAGCTCCCAGAATTTCCAGGTTAACTGTTTAAAATAGGACAAAGTCATGACTATTTATAGAAATGCATCTTGCCTTTGGATTTGCAAGAAACATTTTTTTTTACACAATTTGTGTGTGTGTGTGTATACATATGTCTGTCTCTCTGTGTGTGCGTGTATATATATACATTTATACATATATAATTTTTTTTTAAAACCAGGAATAAAAGTTCTTAGGGGCTGTTTTGAAAGTTAGTCTCTGTAAGAAGTGGCTCTGATTACTTCCTTGTTTCCATGCAAGCTAGAATGCCTTTGCTAAGGTTTAAAAATGTATATCACAGTATCTTTCTTGTAGTTACTCTTTCCAGATCATGTACAGCCAGAAATGACAACAATGATTCACATAGGATAACACTGCACTTTCAATTAATATTTCCGTAGAATGAAAACAATGTTCCCAAGTTTATCAATTTAGATTTAAAAGTATGTTTCTATTTTTAAAAAGAGCATACATGCAACATCAATGTACCTTTGTTGTTTGTCAATGTCAGTTATAAATTCAAATAAATGAAAATCTGTTGCAGAAGGATGCTCATAGAAGCAGGAAAAGATAATCCTATTAGAATTGCATAAATTCTACTTTGCATTCCATGTTCCGTATTTTTATGAAAATATACAAACCTGCCATTACACAACTTTATGTTGCATATATGGGACAACTGCTCATTATCTCTGGTAAAGATAAATAGGAAATTAATGGATTGGAGTTTGTGTTATGAGACAATCAAGGGAGTTAACCTATGGGATTAAGTCTGATCTGTCATATACAGATACACTACAAAGGTGTAGTGAAATCTAAGACCCATATGTAATGTGTCTCCCTGTGTCTCAGCTCCCTCCAGTCACCCAACAGACCTATAGTGCTGCCATTCTACCACTCTCTCATGCACCTTTATCCCTGGATACCTTTGATCATTTTATTCCCTCTACCTTGAATACCATCCCCCCTCTGAGAATTCCAATTTTATCACTTCTGTGAGCTTTTCCCTTCTTTCTAAAGCAGTCAAGTCCTCCCTTCTCGTACCCCCACTTCAGTTTGTAATTGTTGGTATTATAGGAGTTCTAACATCATATCCCAGTTTGCTGGATTGTGACATCTTGGAGGACAAGCATCGTCTTTGCATTCTTGGCCTCTTGAATACTGCCTGGTATACAACTGATGCTCAGGAAGTACGATGGATGATTCAATGAAATGTAGGGCTCTAAAACAAAGGACAAATTAAGGGAGAACATCGCACACAGATCTCTTAAACTAGTAGTGTTCTTGATGCTTTTTGACAAATGTTCTCCTTGAAAGTAGGTGCTGCTAGTGAGCTCCTGTTAACATTGGCAGGTACCAAATCTTCTCTGTACAAAGATGGCATTGCCTATGAAATAACGTTCAATTTTGTATAAGTTTGGGGGAGGAGGAGGGAAGTAAATAGTACAACATTAAAATGTATGAATTATAAGCCTCTTCTTTATATTTCCTAAAAATATTAAAATATATAAAAAAAGAAGAATCCAAAGAAGAATATTGGGAAATCTTCCTTAGTAAGGCTATCACATCCATCTGAATATCCCAGATCTAAAAGTGACAAATGGAGGTTACCTATTTACTTGTATTAATAAACAATAAAATAAGGCTATCACTACAGAAAGCCAAATTTCAGTTTATTTAAGAACATGCTTTTTAGATGCTTTTATCACTAAGTTTAAACACCAAGGCACATGATGTTTCTATGCAAGGGATATTATGGTCGTGTTTTGGAGAAAGTTTACACATTTTTGGACTCAGCTGGAGCACCCTGCTGCCATATATACGAATAGATCTAATCCCACACGGTTCAAGATCAACTTGAACAAAACTAGAACATCTACCCAGGGAAGAAAAGCAATTCATTCCTTGTAGCCATGCCCTGTGGCTAAATCTGTCCAAAAGTTAGGCTGTACATAAAAATACATGTTGAGTGAAGTAAAAGATCAAATACTTTAATCAGAAAGTCCCTCTTTTGCCATTCGTTGTCTTCAGAAAGAAGGAAAAGATTCTCTTATTCACAAAAGAAAAAAAGTGATATCTCTAAAATAAAAATTTAGGTACCAGACTTGAAACGACAGCATTTATATGTCGGTAGAGAAAGTAGGAACAAACATGGGCATAAGTTTTGTACATGTGCTCACATTTCAAATCCACTTTTCCAATTTACACGATGCTTAAATCTTCAAATTTTAATGGCACAGTTTAGGGAAAAAATATTTGTCAATCTGAGAGAAAATTCTTGGGTCTCTATCAATCACACAGTTGTAAAGTCACAGAAGAAACCTAAAATATGGTTTTGCTTCTAGGTCCTGCGTGTCCTGGCTAGACTGAGTCTGTCTCATTCTATTTAAAATTTAAAATGAATTTAAAGTATAAACACATTATACTTGCAAACATGAAAATAAGACAAAACAGAATAATTTTATTTCAAGAGTCAAGATCTTGATTATCTAACAAAATAAAAGCAGATAGCAAAATGTGACATATTCAGCACATTCCTTGTATGATAAATTACCCTTTGCAAAACTGAAAGACATACTGTAACTCAACATTAAGGTTGCTATGGCAAAGCATGCCTTCTGGACACAATTCCTCGTTTCCAAATAATTATGTTTTATCTACCAGAAGGTAACCAATTTCTTTCTTTAAATACAGAAGAAAAACATTTCTATACTTAACTACAATACTTCCCCAAAGTCTGAATTTCACCAAAATGTTGGATGCTTTACAACAAAGGCTGTTAGCTTTCAGAAATTCGATGGTGTCAATATTTTCCTATACACAGACCAAGATGTTTGTTCATTCAATTTTTATTTATATATGGACAGTATATACTGCTAGACTCTAGGAGAGACAAGCCAAGTTGAAAACCAGTAACTGAAATTTACAAAGTCATATGTGTATAAGAAAGGCAGTCTCATTGGCTTTTCCTTTTAGATATATCTTAATTCCATCCACGTCCATACCTTTCATGCACTCAAGTCCAAATTACTATCATATCTTATCTGAACTCTGTGTAGCTGTTCCCATTGATTGCAGATGTTCTGTCCACCTCTGACACCTTCCATAACAAGTTCTCTGTAGCTCATCTGGCTGGAGGTATATGTGTATTTTAAAATATAAACCAGATCATATCACATCTCTACATTAAACCTACATAGAATTCCTGGTGTCTTAGAATTAAATATCTAAATCTGTAACACTGTTGCAAGGCCCAGCATGTTTCAAACCGTCCCTTCCTACTGAACCCATCTGCTGTCCTTCATTCAAATCTTCCAATGTTCTCTGCCCTGGATCCCGCTCCCTCATGGCCTTTGGCTGTGTTAGTACCACTGAACAGAGAAAATTGTTTATCTCATAAATGTCTACTTATTTTTAAATGTCTCTCCTCCCAAAACACCTTTCCAAAATGAGATTATTTGTTGGCTATACATTTGTATCATTTTGTATTTTTCATCGTAGTAGTTGTCATAGTTTTAATTACTTTGGTAACATTTGATTTGTGCTTAGCTGCTTCACTAAAAGAGCACTTCTATATTTTTAAGTTTTAGAGATTAAGTTTTTTTGTTTTGTTTTGAGAGGGTAGTACATGATTTATTAGAGTTGTCCATCCATGTTTTCCTTTCTTCTTTCTTTTTCTCTTTAGTTTTAATTTTTAGGCAAGAAACTGTAAGAATTGTAGAAGAAAATATCTAGAAAACTCTTATAGATATAGGCTGAGGAAAATAATTCATGAGGAAGACTCCAAAAGCAAACACAGCAACAGCAACAATAAATATGAGGTACTTGATCAAATTAAAAAGCTTCTGCTTAGCCAAGGACACAATCAAAACAGCAAATAGCCAACCCACAGAATGGTAGAAAGTACCTGCATGCCAGACCTCTGATAAAGGACTAGTAAGCAGAATCTGAAGAGTTAAAGACCTCAAATGAATCAGCATGAAACAACCAAACAGCACCAATAAAAAGTGGGCAAAAGACATGAACAGAAACTTTTCAAATGATGACATACTAACCGCCAATAAACTCGTGAAAATCTGCTCAACATCGCTAATCATTAGGCAAATCCAAGTCAAAACCACAGGGAGACATTGCCAATGAGAATGGCTCATATCAGAACATCCCCAATCAGCAGATGCTGGTGCAGAGGCAGAGAGAAAGAAACTCGTATGCACTGTGGATGGGACTCGCGCTGCCTCGGGGGAAAGGTGTGCGGGGGTGGGGGGTTTACCACAAAGAACTTAAAGCAGACCTACCATTTCACCTGCCAATTCCACCGCTGGACAAATACCCGAAGGAGAAACGGTCATTTTATAAACAGGACACCTGCACTTGAAGGTTTGTAGTTTCACAATTCACAATTGCAAAGATGTGGAGACAACCCGAGTGCCCACCAATACGTGAATGGATCGATCAATCATGGTATATGCATATCATGAAGTACCAATCAGCCATAATAAATGGCAAGCTAGTATCTCCTTAGTGAGAATCCACAGGGAAGTGGAAACCATTCTAAGTGAAGCATCACAAGAATGGAGAAACAAATGCATGTCCTCAATACCAAATTGGAACTAATCTATCAATACTTAAGTGCACAGAGGGAAGTAAATATCAATGAAAATCATGCTGGAGAGAAGGGGGAGGAGGGGGTGGGTAAATTCCCAGCCAGTGGGTATAGTAAATACTATCTGGGTGAAGGGCACACTTAGAACTTTGATTCAATCTGTACAAAAACAAAATATGTAAAGAAAGCATGCATACCCCCCAATATTCTGAAATTTAAAAAGAAAAGAAAAAAATTAAAAAAATTTTAATTGGCATATGATGATTGCACAGATTTATAAGGTACAGAACAACTTTTCTATATATATAAGGTATAGTGCTTATATCAGGCTAATTAACAAATCCATCGCTTTAAATATTTATTATTTCTTTGTGTTAGGAATATTCAATGTTCCCCTTCTAACTATTTGAAATTCATAATATGGTTAACTCCAGTCACCTCACAGTGCTACAGAACTAGAACTTACTCCTCCTATCTAGCTGTAATTTTGTATCTTTTAGTGAATCTCTCCTTATACCCTCCTCCTCCTACCCTTCTCAGCCTCTAGTACCCCCTCTTCTACTTTAACTTCCAGGAAATTGGCTGGGGTTTTTTTGTTTTGTTTTTTTAGATTTCAGATGTGAGTGACAACACGTGGTGCTTAAATTTCTGTTTCTGGTTCATTTCGTTTAACCTAATGTCCTCCAGTCCCATCCATGCTGCTGTGAATGACAAGATTTCATTCTTTCTTGTAACTAAGTAGTATTTCACTGTGTATGTACACGCACCACATTTTCTTTACCCATTCAGTTGTTGTTGGAGACCTAGGTATTGTGATTGTATAAGGGACAATGAGGGCTTAGCACTTTCCTCTCTCTTCCAACATCTGATATTAATTGTTCAATCACATTTTTCTTTAAATCAATATTTAGTCATTAAGTCTTCATAACCACATATACAAGATTCACAGCGAAGCCACGTGTTGCATTCTGATTATATTTCCTTTTTTATACAGTGTCTTCTTTCCCCTGGAGTTAACATTGAGCTTCCTTTTTGTTGACTGAGTCCGCACGTATACCTCCTTACACACAAAAACTGCTGGTTATCACCTATCACCCTTCCCTTTTTCGAAAGTAAGAGAATTCCAGGTTTTTAACTTGGCACATGGGTACCCAAAATGGAGACTTGTTTCTCAGGGGTGGCTATGATTGTGACCGAGGAGACGTGTGGGACATTTCAGGTGGCAGCTTCCAGGAACCTTCCTTAGGTCACTGCTGGCTCATTCCCTTTGCTCATTTTTCATCATCACCCTTCCCCCTTCTTCCTGCCCTTCCAGTGAATTAAGCAGACGTGAGTGAAAGCAAAGGAGTTATGTGGACCATGAAGTGACGTTGGGAAAGGAGGCGCCCAGATACACCTGTGCTTGTGCTTCACGGGGTCTGGGACTGCTATAGTACACACAAAACTGTATTGGGTATATACAGTTACAGCAGGAAAAAGCCTACAGGAATGATCAGATTTTCAATGAGGATACTCTTACCTTAAAAATATTAATTAAAGTTGATTTGCCATAATATTCTTATTTTATAACTAAGGAAAAGATGGCTTGTCTTGCCAAAGATCATAGATAAATATCTGGCAGACGTGGGCCTGGACTTGACTAGCTCTGGCCCTCTTCTACCCTTTCTGCTCATCTTCTTTCTCCCCTTCTATGTAGCGAAATTCTTCTTTAAGCCATAACTGCCTGAGAGAAAAAGTTGCTGATTTCGTTAAGAACTGAAATTATTACAGGAAGAAAGTGAAAAGTGAAGGACACAGCTGCTCTACTGTGTTTACCAGAGGGCCTCGTAAAGAATTAACCGGGTTTAAATGAAATGCCTTTTGATGTCTTTTACTTGAAATCACATTCTTGCTTCAATTAAGCAGTCCCCCAGAAAAGCAATAACCCAGTAGGATAAAATAAGCCAGACTCTGTTTATTCTCAAGTTCTTTAGGATGCTAAATGTCAACCCTAAGATACAATGTCTGTGTGTTTCCTTGAGGAGTGCCCAGTGAGCAGGGAACCCCGTGTCAATTGATTGTTTTGTCTTGGACCCAGGAAGAGAGGTCTGTCTGATCAAGGTTATTTCTTACTTCCAGGTAGAGAAATACAAGGGAGGTATGGTCTCTAAGGTGGTACAGAGGAAGGACATCTTTCTAGTTTCTCTTCACTTTTCCTTTTTGTAATGGGAAGATGAAGGAAGTGGGACTACAAACGAAGATTGGTCCTAGAAACAGAACAGCTGGACTTACACATCGGGGGTAATAAATATATATATTTGTTCTCATATTCTAGACCAGCCATTCTCAACCTGTGGGTCGCGACCCTTTGGGGGTTGAACAACCCTTTCACAGGGGTCACCTAAGACCATCCTGCATATCAGATATGTACATTATGATTCCTAACAGCAGTAAAATTACAGTTATGAAGTGGCATCGAAAATAATTTTATGGTTGGGGGTCCCCGCAGCTTGAGGAACTGTATGAAAGGGTGGCGGCATTAGGAAGGTTGAGAACCACTGTTCTAGACATTTGATGTGGGAAGCCTGGGCTTCACTTGCTGCAAACTCCCAGTCAGGTCTGACTCATCCTTTCTCAGGTAGCTCTGATGTATCCAACAGTGAGAAAGGCACTTTGTCTTTTTATGTCATTTCATTCTGACAACAGCTCTTTCGTTTTTAAAGATGAGGAAATGAAGGCTGAGACAGGTTCAACAGCCAGAGTCATTAAGCCAGAACAGGAATCCAAGTGCAATCGGTCTTCCTGTACATGTTCACCGCAGCATTCTTCCTCCTGGGTGGGGCATCCCACGGAACAGACTCTCTGACATCCTAAATGCTAAATGAAAGACTGCACACCATTTCAACTATGAATGTGACACCATATTTTAGCATTTCACTTCAGGCTGGACCAAAACACTATCGGAAGGCTCCATAGTAAAATGACGTGGCCGTAGATAAGCCAAAGATAGCACGGTCTGCGGGGGAATCTTAAGCAGTGGCTGGTATTGAAAGGCAGAATTATCAGGAGGAAGTTTCGGAATATTCATCTTTGTCCTTATAATTATTTTACGTACATGCGTCTGGATATTTGGTGTATCTCTGTATGTGTGTGTGTTCTTTCCAGCATCTGAGAATATAAAACAGTTTTAGAAAGTATTGCGTATAATTTTTAAATAAAAACATGCAGAAGGCAACACATGCCCATGGCGAAGAGAACATGGAAAAGAAAGAGAGAGACGGAGTGTTAGAAATCTTTTTTTTTTATTTTTGTTAAATCATAATTGTGTACATTGGTGCAATCATGGGGCACAATGTGCTGACTTCATATACAATCTGAAATATTTTCATTGAACTATTTAACATAGCCTTCATGGCCTTTTAATCCACTATAGGAAGACATTTATATTCTACATTTAGTAATTTTCACTTGTACCCTTGTACGATGTTGTGGGAGAAAACATACGTGCTATGGTTCACATTTTTAAAGTGTCTAATTTTCTCAAAGAGATAAAAAGTTGAACTATTCTGTTCTGGGTTGAATTGGGTCCCTCCCTCTAAATGCATTCAAGTCCAAACCCTAGTACCTCAGACTACAATGACAGATGAACCTGGTCAATAGGAGGTCACTGTGGAGTGGTTCAGGCTCCAGACCCAGAAGGACTGATGTCTCTGTTAGAAGGTGGCCATGTGAGACAGACCCCCGGAGTCTGCCGTGTGAAGACAGAGGCAGAGATTGGAGCTGCATGGCCATTGCTAAGGAACACCTAGGGCTACCAGAAGCCAGAAGAAGCACGGAAGGATCCTGCTTAGAACTTGGAACAGAACATGCCGCTGACACCTTGATTTCAGATGTCTGGCCTTTAAACATGTGAGACAACAAATTTCTGCTACTTTAAGCCACCCAGAGACAGCAATACCCCTGTGAAATTAATACAGACGCTAATACTAGTTTTCTCTGAGTTTCATTGAGAATATCAAGCAGTGCCTTTCAATGTCTGAAACTCATTGAAAATACAGAGAAACGTTTCTCATGTAGGCATTTTTCTTAATCTAGTAGTGAATGTATAAAGTGATAAGTAAAAAAAAGAGGAATGATCTCATATCAGTGAGTCCATAATAAAAAATGCATCTAAGAAGGAGAGATGGAACATTTCTCCTCAATGCCCCCACAGGACTCCCAGAATCCCTCTGTCTACTTGTCCTTTCCCCCAAGGGACTGGAAAAATATCTGAGGATAGAAATCTTGTCTGTTGGTACTTCCACATCCAGCAGAGACCCTGGGGATCCTCTCTATTTAAAGGCTATAGATTTAAAAAATATATTTTGTCATGTTCAACTCTTATATTTCTTATCTCTGTTGTTATATCTAGGAATACAATCAACCTCCTCTTTTAAAACCAAAACTATTTGGAGCCAAAATTCATCCCATTCATTCATCCCTATTTATCGATAGTTTTGCCATCGATGTCACTTGGATTCTACTCAACTATCCCAGTAGCTTAGAAAATGTATAGTTTTTTTAAATGGAAAGGAGCGGAAGTTTATTTTATTTCAGTTAACAAGTATTAATAATAGAAATGAATACCCATCACTCCCAAAAGTAATAAGGAGATAGAGAGAGAAAGAGAGAGAGAGAGAGAAGAAAGTTTAGGGAAAAGAAAGGAAGAATAAAGAGAAAGAAGCAAATAGTAAGCATGTTCATTCAGATCTTTGGAAATTCTAAAAGAATATCATGCTGTTTATTGAAAAATGTATAACATTTTGAAATCAAAAATCTTTAGCCATTCCATCCTTTAATTCCTTTATTGGGTATATAGCCTGAAGATCAAAAATCACATCATAATAAAGATATTTGTACCAGAATGTCTATTGCAGCCCAATTCACAATTGCTAAGACGTGGAAGAAGCCCAAATGCCCATCGACCCACGAATGGATTAATAAATTGTGATACATGTATACCATGGAATACTATGCAGCCTTAAAGAAAGATGGAGACTTTACCTCTTTTGTGTTTACATGGATGGAGCTGGAACATATTCTTCTTAGCAAAGTATCTCAAGAATGGACGAAAAAGTATCCAATGTACTCAGCCCTAATATATAGCTAATTTATAGCTATCATATGAAGGCTAAAACCCAATTATAGCACAAGAATACAGGGAAAAGGGAAAGGGAGGGGAGGGGAGGGGGGAGGATGGGTGGAGGGAGGGCAATTGGTGGGATCACACCTATGGTGCATCTTAGTAGGGTATTGGTGAAACTTATTAAATGTAGAGTATCAATGTCTTTATATAGTGATTAAGAAAA
>CAUYRH010091271.1:0-27482 GCA_963574655.1 Perodicticus potto
AGGCACCTGTAGTCCCAGCTACTTGGGAGGCGGAGGTAGGAGACTCGCTTGAGCCCAGGAATTGGAGGTTGCTGTGAGCTGTGATGCCACGGCCCTCTATCCAGGGTGATGGCTTGAGGCTCTGTCTCAAAAAAAAAAAAAGAAAGAAAGAAAGAAATCTTGTCTCTTAAAAAATAAATAAATAAATAAATAAATAAATAAAATAAAATAAAATTCCAATATCAGAGCGGCGCCTGTGGCTCAAAGGAGTAGGGCACTGACCCCTTATGCTGGAGGTGGCAGTTTCACCCAGCCCCGGCCAAAAACTGCAAAAAATAAATAAATAAATAAATAAAATTCCAATGTCAATTTTAAGGTCTCAAATCTAAAGCAACCCAGTGCTTTTGGCCACCTAAAAGATGGGTTTTCGGCCAGGCCTGGGTCCAGGGCTTCTGCGCCTCAAGAAGTCAAGAGAACTAGCTGGTCGGTGGACCACCCTTCTTATTCCAAACCAACCACTTGGGTGATCAGGGCAAAGGATCACCATCAGAGGACGGACACTGAAGTTCCCATCTATAAAACAGTAACTTGGACCACAGCAATCCTTTTGTTTTATTAATAATAAAATTTAAAAGAAATTTTAAAAAAAGAAAATGTTGGCTTTCCACCAACTGAAAATCATTTTAAAGAGTTGGGAAGAAGACTATCTATCAAGTAATCAAGTGCTCTTTAAGAGGCCAAACCATGGCCATCTTCCAAACCCATGTCCCTTCAAGGGAGTTTGGGGGCAAGGTAGAAGTTTCTGTCACCCTAACAGGCCACTATGTGAACCATGGATGCCAAGAAGCAAAGCCAGGGGCTGCTCAGACATGGCCAAGGCCTATAGACAAAGCCTGTGTGTGACCATGAGGTCCCCTGTTCCACCCTATCTCCACAGAGAAAACAAGACCAGGGTCTGGAGTTGGAGAACCACACAGGCAGAAAAGCCAAAGCCAACCCCACCCCCCACCCAGGCCCCAGAGGCTGGACAAGTTTGTTCACAGGGCTGGGGGTGATGGGAGTGGAGGGGACAGGGTCAGAGGAAGGACTAAGGGTTCCCAAGCTTCATGGGACAGAAACAACATTAAGGTGAGGGGACTAGGAGAACAACAGGAGAAGGGGTAATGGTAGGGAAGAGAACAGAGCAAGAGAGAGTGGGGAGGGAGCAGGAGAAAGAAGAAAGGCTGGGAGGAGGCAGGCAGGAGGGGGACAGAGAAGAAAGAAGTGGGGGAGGAGGAAAGGAGAAGGAAGACAGGAGACAGCCAACAAACAGAGGCAAACCCAGGGGCAGCCGGGTGCTTTGAAAAGGTTGCTAAGCTGCTGCCCATAAACCCACAGAAACAAAGCTTAAGCTAGGAGCTGGTTGCAGATATGTTAATCCTTACCCCAGAAGGGGGAGGAAAGAGCAGCAAGAATTCTAAAGTCAGGATTCCTGGGATCAAATTCCACAGAAGGATCTCGCCTAATGTATTCTTCAAAGAAAAGGCCAATATCTTCTGGTAGTAAGAATCTGGGATCTCTCCTTTCAAAGAGGAGACAAGAAGATCAGCATAATCAGCAACACTTTCAGAGCATGACAGGTCAGGGGTTCTTAAATATTAGAGACAGTAATCAGAGCAGCGACAACAACAGAAGATCTGCACCAGGGAGTGGAACAGCCCTGCACCATCCACCTGAAGAACTGTATTCCTTCTCTGGAACGTACACTGTGAAGCAATCATTTTCATGAATTCATTTTCCAAAAGAAAACAAAGACCTGTAGTGCAATGAAAAACAATTTGCAAGCAAGAAGCAATTTCTGCTCAGAAGTCTCTATTTCATTGAAAACAAAAAGTATTTTCAGTTCATGGAAGTCCTAAAAATTAATATAAAAAAAGAAACAAGTAATGGGCCAGGTGCTGTAGCTCACACCTGTAATCCTAGCACACAGGGAGGCCAAGGCAGAAGGACCAATTGAGGACAGGAGTTTGAGTAAGAGTGAGACCCCATCTCACCCTCCCCAGCTACTCAGGAGGCTGAGGCAAGAGAATCGCCTAAGCCCAGAGTTGGAGGTTGCTAAAAATAGAAAAATTAAGGCCAGGCATGGTGGCTCATGCCTGTAATCCTAGCACTTTGGGAGGCCAAGGCTGGTGGATTGCTTGAGCTCACGAGTTCTGGACCTGCCTAAAAAAGAGTGAAACCCCATCACTACTAAAAATAGAAAAATTTGTCAGGTGTTGTGGTGGTGCCTATAGTCCCAGCTGCTTACTTGGGAGGCTGAAACAAGAGGACCGCTTGAGCCCAGGAATTTGAAGTTACTGTGAACCATAACTCCACAGCACTCTAGCCTGGGGCAACAGAGTCAGACTGTTGCAGAAAAAATATATATATAATGAAGTAATGATCTGAAAATCATTTATTATCATATGCCATATTAATAAAATAAAGGACAAAAAAGTACGGATGCAGAAAAAGCATTTGACCAAATTTAACAGCCTTTCAGGATAAAACATTCAAAAACTAGAAAAAGAAGGAAACTTACTCAACCCAATGTAGAGTATGTATATACTCAGTACTACTATGAAACCAATTTATAATCACTCATACTTTTTTTTTTTTTTGTAGAAACAGAGTCTCACTTTATCGCCCTCGGTGGAGTGCCGTGGCGTCACACAGCTCACAGCAACCTCCAACTCCTGGGCTTAGCGATTCTCCTGCCTCAGCCTCCCGAGTAGCTGGGACTACAGGCGCCCACCACAACACCCGGCTATTTTTCTGTTTCGCAGTTTGGCTGAGGCCGGGTTTGAACCCACTACCTTTGGTATATGGGGCCGGCGCCCTACTCGATGAGCCACAGGCGCTGCCTACCCAGCTATTTTTAGAGACAAGGTATCACTCTGGCTCAGGCTGGTCTCAAACCTGTGAGCTCAGGCAATCCACCCACCTTGGCCTTCCAGAGTGCTGGGATTGCAGACTTGAGCCACTGTGCCATGCCCTATGTGCTGTTTCTTGTAGGGAGAAGAGAATATATTCCGGGGTCAGACTGTCCTAGATTCAAATTGTCACTCTGCCATTTACTTACTTTCAGTGTGATTGTTATGTGATTTCTGTTCTAGCAATCTCAGGTACCTTAACTCAAAGGCTAATCAGTGACAGTTTCATGACAACTAGGTAGTATAATCTGTACAACACCTCATATGATGTTGTACTGGCAGCCAGTAAATGATGTTTCCTGGTCTCTCCTTTTGGACAGGTGTAATGTGTTAGCACCAATTTAAAGAGCTTGTGAAAACAGTTGTTCTCAAGGCCTTTTCTTTCATCTGCTTCTCAGAAGCACAGGCCTCCACAGAGATGAACAAACTTTCATCTTCTGTCCTTTCTCTTGTTTTTCAGAAGAAGCTACTTCATTGTATGAAGATAAGACACTAATGGCAAAGAAGGAAAAGAGTGGAGAGATAGATGAACCTGAGAAGGTGATGAAGGAGTGGGAAAGAGAGCAAACTGAGAGTGACAAAGATATGGATGACGATGAGGGTTTCAGGGAGGGTCTGGAGAGTACAGCAAGTAGACAGCAGAGAGTGGGAGCCGAAAAAGCCAGAAGAGATCCAGGAAAAGGTGCCAAGGAACTGGACACAAAATCAGGAAGAACAGGCAAGAAACTACCAGAACTGGGCAGAAGACCATCAAGAGACATTTACAGGAGGACTTCTGGAGAATTCAATCAAAGACTCATAGGAGAGTTGAGCAGAAAGGAATCAGAAGGACTAGAGAAGAAACTTTCAGAAGTAGGCAGAAGAAAGTTGGGAGAACAGGGAGAAACAGAATTGGGAGTAAAGGGAGAAATTAAAAAAACAGAAAATGGTGAAAATGAAAAAACAGAAAAGGAATAAGAATGAAGCTGTGGTCAGCAGGCATTCAGATTAAGGAGGCTGATGCTCAGCGGGATCATGGCTCTAACTCAAGGTATCTGAGATTGCTAGATGAGATTTGTCTTAAATAGGGCAAATGAGGGATTGGGTTCCTCAGGTCACCTCTGCCTCTGTCACTATTTTACCATTAAATAGATACCTTACACTCCTACAAACTCTGGAGTGTATCATTTCATCTCCTCCCCTGCACCCATTCTCAGAAGAGCTTCATAGAAGAAATGAGAAAGGTGCTAAGAAGAAAGGGTTTCAGGAGGACAAAGAAATAGATGGGCTTCAGGGAACCCAGCAAGGTTAAAGGAAGGAGGAAGGAGGGCTGGGAAGGGAGGTGTGTGTCTGCACAGCTATGAGGCATTGATCATAGTGTTGAGGTCTACTGTCTCCAGGACACAGTTGGGAAGCTTTGTGGAAGAAACAATGGTGGGACAGCCTCAGCTAAGCATGGAAGGCAGAATGTAGCAATGCTGGGACTGATGGAAGGGCATTGTGCATTAAGGCCCAGAAGAAGAAGAAAACTCCTGCCAAAGTGAAAGGCCAAAGGAACCCCAATTTGCACTTTCTTTTCTCCTTCCCTTCAGCACTTAGGCCTTTCAGAAATGGGTTGTTTAACAAACATATCCCGGGGAGACAGGGGATTAGTCCAGAGTCACAGCAGACCCTTGTAAAACCTCATTCCTAGCCTTGGTTCCCCTGATAACTCACCAACACCCCCAGCCCTGTAAATCTAACCTTTCAAAGAGTCTACCTACCACCTCCCCCACCCCAACTGAGAAAAGGTGTAAAATCCCTTCTTTTGTTGTGCAGGCACTGAGAATTTAGGATATGAATCCATCTTGGTCAGCTAGCCAGGAAAGGACCCCATACCTAATTTGAGCTCAGTGTGCTGGTGTTTTCTCTATAATTCCACTCACGTTGGGTACAACAAAAGTACAGGGGAGTAGCCTGGGAGTGGGGGCAGCTGAGGCATTCCACCTCTACCACCATCAGGTATGAAGCTTGTTTCCTTCTTTATTTTTTATTTATTTATTTTTTTTGAGACAGAGCCTGAAGCTTTTGCCCTGAGTAGAGTGCTATGGCATCACAGTTCACAGCAACCTCCAATTCCTGGGCTCAAGCGAGTCTCCTGCCTCCGTCTCCCAAGTAGTTGGGACTACAGGGGCCCGCCACACGCCCGGCCATTTTTTGGTTGCAGCCGTCATTGTTGATTGGCGGGCCCAGGCTGGATTCGAACCCGCCAGCTCAGGTGTATGTGGCTGGCGCCTTAGCCGCTTAAGCCGCAGGCGCCGAGCCTGTTTCCTTCTTTGTATAATGTGGTACCTGCCTCGGGGGTTGGTGTGGCGCTTATGAGCACAGCACTTAGTACACAGGAAACTCAAAACTCCAACTGAGCTTTCAAAGGCTTCACAGAGGAGGTGGCACTTGAGCAGTTGGTCTAAGACGACTGCCATCCTGGAAGAAGGGTCAAGACTGAGTATCGACTTTCAGCTTGCCCAGGGCCTCGGGAGTAGGGTTAGGCTAGTGGGGCATTTCACACGCAAAAATGACCAGGGTGCCAACGATCTCAGCAAGATAAAAATAATGCAACATTGTAAGAAAATATTTAACGCAAAAAATCCACGGTGAATTAAAATCAAAATTTAAAGACGTTCTAACATTGAACTTGCACAATCTTGTCTCGCCCGCTTAACCCCGGCGTGGGCGGGAGAAATGTGATTGCGTCTGACGTGTGTAATAGAAGAACGCAGCCAGCCTGCTCGCTGGCACCGCAGCTCACAGGTGCGGCTGAAGCTTGCCGCGTTGCGCTGAGGACCTGGCGAGCCCGAGTTCCGAGTTTCGCTTCGCGGCGCCTGCGCATGGAGGGGCCGCCCCGCCCCAGCCCGCCCCCGCCCGCCCCAGCCCGCCCCCGAGCTATGTAAGGCGGCCGGGCTCGGCGTCTCGCCACCGCCTGTCTCCCGTGTCCCTCCGCGCAGGCGGGCGGCCCGGAGAGCTAGTGCCAGCGCAGGTGGCGCCCCCTCCTCACCATGGTGAGCGGACGCGTGGAAGCCGGGATCAGGGGCCAGGGGATGGAAGGGAAGTGGGAGGCCCGGGCCAGGCACGGGGGGTAGCACCTTAACGGCAAACAATGCTATTTGGGGATTCTTGGGAGGAAATGGCATGCAAATGAGGACCCTCGGTTCCAGGTCTGAGTTTAAGCTGTTTGGGGATTCCAGTGCAGCCCCAAGGTAGGGGAGAAGTGCTGGGAGGTTGGGGGACCAGGCACGCAGCCGTAGGAGGAAAACGGTGGCGTTTGTGAGGAAGGGATTCGGGAACTGCAGGAGATGTCGCTGTCTGGGGAGACCCAGAGGGGGTGGGGTGGGCCTGGGCCCCAGAGAGCGAGACGGTGCTCCCGGCTGCTTCCAGGCCAGGCTCGCGTTGGCCTAGGCCGAGAGAGATTAAACCACTTGCCAACTAAACTTCGCGGGGGCAGAGAGGCGGGGCTAGTTTAGTGCAGGAGATTATTTACATAAAGATTCGTTACTGGTGGCTTTTAGCAGACGGGAAGAGAATTGACTCAGACAGGTGCAGCTACACAGAGTAGAGTGGTGGAAAGAGCTAGCCCCTGAATGCAGGTGCCCTGTGCCGACCAGTCCTGGGGCGGGCACAAAGACCACGACTAGGGACGGTGGGGAGGGGACGGGGGGCGGGAGAGGGCAGAAGAGGAGGTGGCGGTCACGGTGAATGAGGCCCTTTGTCCCTTGCTTGCCTGCCCTGCCCCCCATCCCTTCTGTGGGACCATTGTCCCCTTATCCCAGACAAGAGAGTATTATCTGTTGCTGCCATTGTTGGGGGAAGGGAAGCAGTCTTGGGGGTAACCCTTCTTTGCCCCCCCTTCTCTGCACTCTCAGAGCCAAGGCAGCTGTGGCTTGGCCCAAACACAGGGACTCCCCACCCCCAAAAGAGGACGTCCTTAATAAGTGCCAAGAATATAAAAGTTAGGGACAGTCCCAGAACCTCAGTCTCTGAGCCTACCCTACATGCACTCCAGCACGTTTTCCTTTTAGAGCTGGCAGCAATGGGTGCTCCTTAGAAGAGGACAGTAAGAGTGTAGGAGAGCTTTAGACAACCCTCTCCTTCCTCCATCACCCGAAACAGGTACTCAAAGGACTGAAAAGGAGAGAAAATCCAGTACTGAGCTGCTTAGGAAGGTGGCCACAAGCACCAGAGAGAGGGGCAAGGCCGGCAGGGTACCTGAGACTGACTTGGGCTGACACCTCCTTCTCTTCTCCTTACACAGAACAGGGGCTTCTCCCGAAAGAGTCACACATTCCTGCCCAAGATCTTCTTCCGAAAAATGTCATCTTCAGGGGCCAAGGACAAGCCTGAGCTGCAGTTTCCCTTCCTTCAGGATGAGGATACAGTGGCCACACTGCTTGAGTGCAAGACGCTCTTCATCCTGCGTGGTTTGCCAGGAAGCGGCAAGTCTACGCTGGCACGGGTCATCGTAGACAAGTACCGTGATGGCACCAAGGTGGTGTCTGCTGATGCTTACAAGATCAACCCTGGAGCTCGAGCAACCTTCTCGGAGGAGTACAAGCGGCTTGATGAGGAACTGGCTGCCTACTGCCGACGAGGGAACATCAGAATTCTTGTGGTAGATGACACCAACCATGAGCGGGACCGGCTGGAGCAACTCTTTGAAATTGCCGACCAATACCAGTACCAGGTGGTGCTGGTAGAGCCCAAGACAGCATGGCGGCTGGACTGTGCCCAGCTCAAGGAGAAGAACCAGTGGCTGCTGTCAGCTGAAGATCTGAAGAAGCTGAAGCCTGGGCTGGAGAAGGATGTCCTGCCACTCTACTTTGGCTGGTTCCTGACCAAGAAGAGTTCTGAGAACCTCCGCAAAGTTGGCCAGGTCTTCCTGGACGAGCTGGGGAACCACAAGGCCTTCAAGAAGGAGCTTCCACACTGTAGGTGGCAAGGTGTGGAGGGTGTGCAGGGACACTAAACTCCAGCACCATTAGCCTCATTTGTAAGCCCACCCCTGCTGGGTACAGGGTGCTGTGATTTAGGATCATCCATGTACTCAGAGGATTGGGTGATGACTGGGGGAGGCAGATGGGGCCTACCTGGAGGAGGCAGAAACAAGTTGGTGCTTCAGAGGCAGCCCCACATGGTGGGAACAAATAGGGAGGTACTTTCCAGAGGACTTTCCCTCTTGCTGCTCCTTTTCCTTCTGGCCCTCTTCTCCCCAAGTGTCCTTTCCCAGCCTCTAGAAGACCACTGGCCCTGTCTTGAAAGTGGGAAAAACAATTTAGAGGAAATGTGTCACTGTACAATACAACCTTTCAGGGAGGATCTGGCTCAGTGTTTGCAAACTCATTTTTAGCAGCAGAACTATGTTCTCAAATAAAATATTAACCTAAGTTGCAAAAAAAAATTAAAACTAATACTATTGTTCTTAGACTGGGGAAGTTTCAGGCCTTGGGCTAGTTGGTGTAGTCACTGGTAACGTGGTATCCCATGGCTTCAGAGGACATGAGTCTCATGTAGTCTAAAATCCCTTGCTTTCCAGATGAGAAAACAGCCAGAAGGAATATGGGATATGGGGGCTGTAGCCTTAGACACTGTCCACTCTAGCAGGGTGGTCTTTTCCTGCCAAAGGCTTTCTGCTCCAGTGACAGGGTAGGTTAGGGATAAGGGAGGATCCTGGTGGCTGTCATTCTGCAGCATCCTACTGGGGAAACATGGCCCTCTTATGCCTTTAAGCCATTTCTGGGCACCCCTAATTTTTTTTCTTTTAAAGACAGTCTTACTGTGTTGCCCTTGGTAGAGTGCTGTGATGTCACAGCTCACAGCAACCTCAAACTCTTAGGCTTAAGCGATTCTATTGCCTCAGCTTCCCAAATAGCTGGGACTACAGGCACCCGCCACAACACCCGGCTATTTTTTGTTTTTGGCCAGGGCTGGGTTTGAACCCACCACCTCCGGTATTTGGGATTGGCGTCCTACTCCTTTGAGTCACAGGCACCACCCAACACCTGGCTTTTTGTTGCAGTTGTCATTATTTTAGCTGGCCTGGGCCGGGTTCGAACCCACTAGCCTCGATGTATGTGAGCTACTCACTGAGCTATGGGTGCCGCCCTCCCCCAATTTTAGATTACCTTCATACTTGAAATAATCTCACTTGTGTTTCTTTATATTAGCTTGTATTGCTCAAAGGCAGAGTCCTCACGGAATTTTTTTCTCAGGTCCTGAGAAACTTATGGACTATGCCTGTGGCTCAAATTCTGCAGAGACAGTAACCAAGAGAGCCCTTTACCTGTGAATAGCTTGAGGGTAAAGCTCCTGAGAGGCAGGGTTCCTCCTGGTCAGAGCTGCTACCTTTCTGCCCTGGAGTGTTTGCCACTCTAAAGCTGCTTTTACCCTGCATACAAAACTGCAATCCTTTTATGCCCCATTTACAGCAGGAGAAACCTAATGGATCAAGAACAGGCTCACAGTAGAGTCATCCTCATAGGGACTCAATATGGGAAAAAAACAGGAAAAAGCTAGTGACTTGGGGCAGTCCTATAGCTCAGTGGGTAGGGCAATGGCTCCATATACCAAGGGTAGCGGGTTTGAACCCAGCCCCAGCCAAACTGCAACAAAAAAAAAAGCCAGGCATTGTGGCAGGCACCTGTAGTCCCAGCTACTTGGGAGGCTGAGGCAAGAGAATCGCCTAAGCCCAGGAGTTGGAGGTTGCTGTAAGCTGTGATGCTATGGTACTCTACCAAGGGTGATAAAGTGAGACTCTCGTCTCTTAAAAAAAAAAAAAAAAACCTAATGACTCCAACGATAGCCACAGGCATAGTCTGGAAATTGAAATCATAGACTCTCCACATCTCATGCCTGCCATAGAATGCCATCCCAACAGGCTTTGCAAGGTGTGTAAATAGTGGTGACCTTGTAAGCTCTCCTCCAGATGGGCTCCTGAGTGAAATGGCGTGCTACTAAGTTACCCAGGTGGCCTTTTGAAAATTGCGGTGTATGGTCACTAAATGCTGTACTGGCTTGATACATAAGGGCCATTCACTTGTGCCAGACCACATGCCTAGTAAGTTCAGGACAGACATTGTGTTCTTTCTGGCTCTTCCTGTTGCACAGCATTGTTTCCTGTCCTCTTTTTTTCTTCCCATCCTACTCTTCATGACTTGCTTTCCCCTCTTGGAGGTGAAATCTGGGTAAATCTCAGATACTCAGGTACCCCTGGCCTGTACCACCTACTCCTAAATTAAAAAATGCCTTAGAGTTGGGCAGCGCCTGTGGCTTATCGAGTAGGGCGCCAGCAAAAAAACAGAAAAATAGCCGGGCGTTGTGGCGGGCCCCTGTGGTCCCAGCTACTCGGGAGGCTGAGGCAAGAGAATCACCTAAACCCAGGAGTTGGAGGTTGCTGTGAGCTGTGTGATGCCACGGCACTCTACTGAGGGCGATAAAGTGAGACTTTGTCTCTATAGAAAAAAAAAATGTCTTAGAGTTTGGGGAAAGAGATGTAAAGATCTACACAATGTAAAGCCAGGGAATGTAAACTTTTTTTTTTTTTCTCTGAGACAGAGTCTCTATTACCTGGGGTAAAGTGCAGTGGCATAATCATAGCACATAGCAACCTTAAACTCCTGGGCTCCAGTGATCCTCCTGGCTCAGCCTCCCTAGTAGCTAGGACTACAGGCACTTGCCACCATGCCTGGCTAATTTCTTCTTTATTTTTTAGTTATTTTATTTTTTTTAGAGACAGGATCTTGCTATGTTGCCCAGGCTGGTCTTGAACTCCTGGCCTCCAGTAATCTTCACACATCTCGGCCTCCGAAAGTGCTAGAATTATAGGTGTGAGCCATTGCACTCAGCCTAAACACTTTCTATAACTAGCTCTTCAGATGCTGTTAGTTTGGTCAGTTAGCGAATGAATGGATTGTAGTGGATTAATTTCTCAAGAATTTATGCTTCATGTCAGGCTCAGTGGCTCATGCCTGTAATCCTAACATTTTGCCTGAGCTCACAGATTTGAGACCAACATGAGCTAGATTGAGACCCTGTCTCTAAAAAAAAAAAAATAGCCGGGCGATGTGGTGGGCACCTATAGTTCCAGCTACTTGGGAGGCTGAGGCAAGAGAATCACTTGAGACCAAGAGTTTGAGGTTGCTGTGAGCTGTGACACCAAGACACTTTACCAAGGGCAACAAAGTGAGACTCTGTCTCAAAAAAAAAAAAAAAAAACACCTTATGCTTCACGTCTGAGTTTCCTCTGGGTTTGCAAGGTCTTTGTGGTGGGTGTTGGCATGCCCCTGCTCCTCTGCCCTGACTGCACCCTCTTTCGCTTTGCAGTTATCTCTGGGGATGAGCCCAGGGAGAAGATTGACCTGGTCACCTATTTTGGGAAGAGACCCCCAGGTGTGCTGCACTGCACAACCAAGTTCTGTGACTATGGGAAGGCCACTGGGGCAGATGAGTACGCCCAACTGGATGTGAGTATCCATAGTATACCTAGCTATGGTGGGGAGGAAAAGGGTGAATATGGGTACTGGTGCCAGATGGGGACCAGAAACCAGACAGCAAGCAGCTCAAGGAAAAATGGCATTTTTTCCTCCAGCTCTCCCGTCTCTAGGGTTAGTCACAATGCTCTCAGTTGCCTATTGTTAAGAAGCCTGCCCTGGCAGTGCCTACTGGCCTATTCATTTACCCCAGGGTGTGCTCACAGGGGCCTTTGCCTTCTGCAGATTCATAGGGAATGCTGGTCAGCAGCAGTCTTCTCTGGCCTGCTTGAGCCTGTGTTAAGTTCCAGAGGTTAGGAGTCCCTTACCCCCGGGAAGCAGGTGTACTGAGGTTCCTGTCCCCAGGTCTGAGGCCTAGCCTTGCCCCAGAGTGAGTTTCACAGGATATGGAGTTTATTAGCTTATGGGTACTAAACCCTTCTACACCACACCACCTATAACCTATGCCCATAGCTGCTGATTCAGTGATCCTTAAATACCAGGTGTTGAGAGTCGAACAGCTCAGCCTCCAACCTCCTTCAGTGCTTCCTCAGGGAGGCCTTCCCTGACCCTAGTCCCATGCTTTCCCTTCTCTGCCTAGGTAGTACAACCATTTCACTTGTTTATTCATTGTTTTCTCCCACTCAAATGTGAGTTCCCCCAGGGCAGGGAGTTTTTAGTTTTAGTCACCATGTTTCTAACACCCTAGCATAGTTGAATGAATGAATACGTAACACTTCCCGCTGTCATTTCTACCCATTCCTTCATTTAGCCATATTAATATTATGTGCCAGACACTGTTGGGACAAGGAATTGTGAGCAAAAATAGAGAGGCTTTCATAGTCAGGTGGGAGAGATGGGCTTTCTCAAACGTTGTGTCTAGACGAGTCCCAAGGGTGTTGCCTGGGTCCCAGCATGAGCTGTGCAGTGATGACTGAACCTGCTATGTGTGCCTGGACACACACTCCCTTCACAAGGGAGGCTCGAACAAACGAGGTACTGAGAGGTGGAGCAGCATGCTCGGAGCAACTGGGGAGAGAGGTTGTGAGCTCAGCAGGTCGAGCTTCACCCCTGCTGCCTACCTCTCGAGTGTCTGTGCCTTTCTCACCATACCCTGAGCTGTGCCCATGAGAAAGCTGTTGTGGATGACATGTCTTTAATGATGACCTTTGCTCAGCTGTGCTCACTTCTGCTAGACTTCTCCTTTTCTGCCCCAGGAGTGACCCACCCTTTGTCTGCTGCCCCTGTAGCAACACCATCTCTAGCTTGGGCCTTTTTCACTCTCCTCAGGTGGTGAAGAAATCTTACTGCAAAGCCTTCACGCTGACCATCTCTGCCCTCTTTGTGACACCCAGGACAACTGGGGCTCGGGTAGAGCTGAACGAGCAGGAGCTGCATTTGTGGCCAAGTGACGTGGACAAGCTGACCCCCTCTGACACTCTGCCCCGGGGGAGCCGTGCCCACATCACTCTTGGCTGTGCAGCTGACGTGGAGCCTGTGCAGACGGGCCTTGATCTCTTAGAGATTGTGCGACAGGAGAAAGGGGGCAACCGAGGTGAGGAAGTGGGTGAGCTAAGCCGGGGCAAGCTCTACTCCATGGGCAATGGGCGCTGGATGCTAAACCTGGCCAAGAAGGTGGAGTTGAGGGCCATCTTCACGGGATACTATGGGAAGGGCAAACCTGTATCCACACAAGGCAGCCGGAAGGGAGGTGCCATGCAGTCCTGCACCATCATATGAGTCCTCACTACTATAGCCCCCTTGCTCTTTAGAAGGGAAGGGGAGGAGAGGAAAAATGCCTTCTCCTTTAAGACATTTTTTTTTTTTTTACTGAAAGTTAACCTACAACTTTTTAAAAACTTGTAAAATAACTGCCCCACCTTCTCCTCTAATGCTTAAGCTCTCAACACAAGGTGAGTGGGTAGGTACTATTCCAAAACCTGGACCAAAGCTCACGAGGCTGGTCTAAGCTGGGCCTGGAGCTGCAACCAGAACCCTGAGTCCTGCCCTGCTCCATGTACTGCTAAGCCCAGACCCACTGCTGTCCAGAGCTGGGCTTCTGGGGAGAGACACCTCAGCTGCATAAACCCTGCTGACTGGAGGCAAAAGGCAGTGGGGCTGCAAGTTTTCTACCACTGTGGAAAACTAAGGGTGGCTTTGCTCCCATTTCTTAATCAGTGTTGCCACCAGGAAGGCTGGGGCTACTTACTAGGGTAGAAAAAGAGGTTTATCTACCACCTTTGGTCCTAAGTCTGTCCTTCCCGTCACACCATAACTAAGTAATAGTTTGGTAACTAGGGAAGAAACAGAATAAGCAGCAGCCATAGCCTAGGCTGGCTGCTGGTCTCACCCAGAAAGGTGAGCTGGCTGTCCTTCCCAGTGGTGTGCTTTTGTTGTATGGATGGGGAGATTGAGACCAGAAGCATCCTATGGGCGAGGACATTCCAGTCTGTTGTTTGCCCAACCCATCCTGCCTCCATGGTGCATCTGGAGGCCTCTAGGCCTCCTCTAAAGGAGGCTGGTGGGTGCCAAGAGCCAATGGAGTGGTCCCTAGCTGGTAAGGGCAAAGTCTCACCTGTTGCCTTTGGGGAGGGTTTTTTTTTTTTAACACTGCTGCTTGTGCTATGGTTCCTGGGTGCCTTCACTGCCTTCTCAGTAACAGAACCTTGCTAATCAGGCTGTCACTCAAAAGTGCTTTGGATTTAAGTTACTATCTTGGATTTAAGTTACTATCCTATCTTTGTCCAACTTCAGCAGCTTGTAAGACTGACAGTGAAATAAATCATGTTAATCCTAGCTGTGTGCAGTCTCTCTCAACCTTCCGTGCCCAGCTCAGTCTTTCCTGGGGCTAGGGCTGGGTGTATTAGGACTGGCTTTGTCCCTCAGCTTGGGGCCATCGGTCCTGTCTCCCCTCTGCTGGCGGGGCACAGCTGTGGTGAGGTTGGGCAGCTGAACAGTGTTGGCTTTCATGAGAAAGCAGAGAGCCTGGCCTTAGCTACATGCAGAAGGTGGGGGCTGGCTGGGTATGAGAAGTGTGGAGCAAAAAGCCTCTCATCCTCCCTTAACTAGGGTACCAGGCGTACAGGTATCCCAACCCAATCTGATCAGGAGTATTTTTTCAGTAAGAGCCAAAATTCCTAGTACAGGATTTTCCCAATTCTGATAAGTGCTATTTCAAACACAAGAGAAGACCAAATATTAAGGAGGTCTAGGCCAATAGAGGGCTAGACAGCCACATGGGGAACTTCCCAGGCCTTCTCAGTCCTATGGCCGTTGCACCATGGCCTAGGCACCAAAGAAGAACACTGCAAAGAAAGTGGCAGGAGCTCAAGAAGAGAACTTGTTATCTTTCCAGTTGAGGGCCTTTCCCTGGCCATCTCTCCTACCAAAGGACCAAAAATCCAAGCTTCAGGCAAAGCCTCAAGTGTCTGCTAAGAACTCCTCAGGTTACTCACCTTGACACCAAACTTGACTAACAAGCATGATGCTACTGCCTTCTTGCCTGGCTTGCCTCCCACATGCAGAAAGGGAAACCAGTGGAGAAGGCAAGGGCCATGTGCCAGGAATGGTGTTTCCAATCATTCATTCCTAATGTCAGCAACCAGACCAGGGCTCTGGAGCTGCCCATCCCACTGTGAAAGGGTCTGGGGGCTCAACGCCCATAGCTCTGAGTAGGGTGCCGGCCATACACCAAAGCTGGCGGGTTCGAGCCCAGCCTGGGCCTGCTAAACAACAATAACTGCAACCAAAAAAAAAAGATAGCCGGGTGTTGTGGTGGGCGCCTGTACTCCCAGCTATTCGGGAGGCTGAGGCAAGAGAATCGCTTAAGCCCAAGAGTTTGAGATTGCTGAGAGCTGTGACACCACAGCACTCTACCAAAGGCGACAAAGTGAGACTGTCTCAAAAAACAAAAAAAGGGTCTAGGGGCTAAGGGACTAGATTTCATCCTACCTCCCTCGAGCCCACAATGGTAACAAGAATTGTGAAAGCCTGTGTAAGTAAACTGCCCTGTTTAGGTTAGCACCTACCCGTGCTCACCTGTGAGCTTTGGTCACACACAGCTTCTGGTGAACTCTGGGGGCTCCTACTATTTTCTGAACTCATCTTCCCCATGACTGACATCAGGCTGGGCCCAGCAGCACACCCAGGGCCTGCTTAGCACTCACATGTGGGACAGAACTTGAAGAGACAGCAGCACCCCACGTGGCAACACTCAGTGTGCCATAGCCCTGGTGTGGCAGCTTGTGGAACTTCAGTACTGAACCTCAGAGTACACGTTAAGATCAGTTTCATGCTGGGAGTTCAAGTCTGGCCCACTGACTCTGGAGTGACATAAAGCAGCTGCCAGAGCAAAGGGCCAGAAAGGGTCAAACCATTTTATTCTTTTTTTCTTTTTTAATAAAGTTAAACAGTACAACAAAAATTCACAAGCTGTCCACACCCCGCCTCCCTCCCTTACCCGCAGTCTTCGGCACTGGCTCCCTTTTTCTTCACCCCTCTCAGACACAAGGTATCCAACCAGAAAATGAAATTGCTCTAAGTACACGGAGACATGATGAAGGGAGGAGGTGAATTGTGTCCACATTCAAGGTTAAACTGAGTGACTATTTTCTGGGTGCTGGGTGGCTGCCCTTCATTAGCCAAATTGAAAAAAGAAATTCCCTGGACCAGATGCTGAAAGGGAAAAGAAAGGCTTATTAGTTAGGCTCTGTAGATTTTCCAGGGAAGATCACTTTGATCATGAAAAAGTCTTCAAGGGCTGCTTCAAACTTAAAACAGAGAAACCCTAGTATCAGTCTGGCCCCTGGGCTACAAGCAGGAGTGTGTGACATGTGTGTAGTTTCTGAACACCTTCCCTCTTGCAAAGAAGTCTCAATACCAGGCAGCTTAGAGATGCCTCCTTGATCTTGCAGAAATGCGGTGTTAATGGCCCCAAGGTAGTGTGTGCCTGGGAACCTCCCTTCCTTCACCCTCAGCTATAGCTAAGTGGATAGATGTCTTGCTACATGAGAATGCAGCTGTCCCCACTTATTGGTTCCTGACTCCCAAAAGAGTTGCCTCGGTGTTGGCTTGTGATGTCGTGGGAACTCTCAAGAATAGCAGGCATACCCACCTTCAAAGCTGAAGCCCCCAGGACCGCCAAAAAATGCCTTGAAGATATTGTTTGCATCAAAATCTGTGTAGAAGGGTAACAGAGAAGGGACAAAAAGATGAAAAAAAAAAAATCAGAAGTGTTTGAAGAGGAAATAATGGCACAGAATGGGTCTCCAAAGCTTTCTCAGACAGACTCACTTTCCTCCTTTCCCAATAATTCATATCTGATCTGTCCTATGCAAAATGCGCTCTTTGGTCCCACTCCTAGGACATGTTCCTTTCTTCCAAGCATGATCCCAAAGGAAAGCTTCCTCTGCCTCAGCTCAGGTGGCAGGGCTACGTGTACTTCCTGACACAAAACCTTCCCCACATGGTCACCCTAGAATGCTGGAGCTGCTACTAAAAAGGTTACATTTATCACTTAACTGCTACCAAAAGTAAATATAAGAACCAGATCTATCATTTTGATTCCATGTCTAGACTGCATGCTAGGAAAAAAAAAGCTATGATATATTAAGTACCACAGTGCTGGGTACTCTGAACACATTATAACATTTAATCTTACTAACGATTTGTCAAGGTGTTACTCCCAATTTATTATACTCAACAAAACATGTAGGGAGTTCAAATAACTTGCCCAACATCACATGGCCAGTGAAAGCAACAGGACTAGAAATTCCAAATTCTGACTCTAGTGCTACATTCTGGCTAGGCTGGCAGTTCTGATGGCCCAGCCACAACTGACTTCCTAAGCTGCACAGAGGACAGATCACCAGGAGATTCCACACCAGTGTGTCCAAAAGTGACTTTCTCTGCCTGCATATCTGCTCATCTTCCTGAGCTCCTGGGCTCCCTGGCTCAGTGAATGGCCCCAAAGTAAGCCATGTCAGAGTCACTCTCCACCCAGTCCTTGCTCTCCCCCTGACACAGCGAGCAGCAACCCACCCTGCTAAGCTTTCCCCTCCCTCCCGATGGTGCCCTCCAGTCTATGCCTGCTTCTACCTATTATATCTTGTTCCTTCGCTCCGCACCTCTATCACATTTTTTAGAGTTAAAAGCAGATCCATAGTACCCCTATTAAAACTTCAATAGCTTTCACCTGCTTATAGCCTTTCTCACTTTAGAGGCAGAGCAACATGTTTATTACCAGTAAACTCAGGTTTATTAATAAGCACAAATATTGCACCCATCCTGAACTGCAGAGGACTCAAGATTATCTATATAGTATTACCAATTTCAATAGATTTTCTTGTTGGAAGAGAAGGGGTTTACATTAAAGATGATCTGCACACTGCACAGTTCCAGGCCTCTATTATCTCTTAGTCCACTGCCAGCAATGACAATGACAGCCATGCTTTACTTAAGGCTAAGGCTTCTGGGGAATACAATCTCTTGAGGGTTTACAGCAATGTATGACACACATAAATATCAGCACACACTTTGAGGTGGGTAAAAAAGAACTTCTAGCTAATAGGAAAAAGCCCACATTTCTTACCACACACAGCCCTCACAGGCTTCTGCTGTCTGATCTAGCTACCTGCCAACCTGACCTCTTACCAGCGCCTTCCTCTAGCACCTCACCCCTCTATCCTTCTAGACTGAGTCGCTTGCAGAGCTCCAAGGTAGCTATGCTTTTCTGTACTTCCAAGGTTCCCCTTGCTAGGGCCCTCCTCCTTGGAGCCCATTCTACATGCTGTGAAACTGCGACACTTAACTGCATGTGCTTGACTCCATGTCTTTTTAGAGCATGGATCGAATTTGGCCCCTGGGCCAAAGTTTGCAAACCTCTGACACTGGGTTCCTGGAGGTCAAGGAACCTATTTGATTCATCTTTGTTGTCTCTAACATCTAACACAGTACACCTCATATCTAGGGAGCACATTACAAATCACTGCATCTCACTGACTGATTAGATACAGACTCTCCGTCTGGAGTGTTTTAGAAAAAATTCTACTGCTATAGCTGTCAGATTCACCCTAGGCTGCCCAACCAACTTACCAGCCATATTCATGCCCTCCTCATCTAGGTCCTGTCCGCTGTCATAACGAGTCTTTTTCTTGGGATCAGAGAGGATGGTAAAGGCCTCTCCAACTTCCTTGAACTTTTTCTCTTCCTCCTTCTGAACCTCAGCACTGGCTCCACTGTGCCTATCTAAAGGGAGGAAGACCAGAAAAACTCAGATGAAATCAATAGTCTCAAGAAAACACAGTTTAAGGGCGGCGCCTGTGGCTCAAGGAGTAGGGCACTGGCCCCATATACTGGAGGTGGTGGGTTCAAACCCAGCCCTGGCCAAAAAAACTGCAAAAAAGAAAGAAAAAGAAAACAAAGTTTAAGAGAAAAATCACTTTATGAGGCTGGGCACAGTGCCTCACATCTGTAATCCTAGCACTCTGGGAGGCTGAGACAGGAAGAGTACTTGAGCTCAGGAATTTGAGACCAGCCTGAACAAAAGGGAGACCCCATCTCTACAAAAAATAGTAAAAGGCGAAAGATTTGTATGATCTGAAGAGAAACCAGAGTATCTATAAAAAAACAGAAAAATTAGCCAGGCTATTGTGGCAGGCTCCTGAAGTCCCACCTACTTGGGAGGCTAAGGCAGAATAGCTTGGACCCAGGAGAGTCTGAGGTTGTGAGGTAGGCCGACACAATGGCACTCTAGCCTGAGCAACAGAGGGAGACTGTCAAAAAGAAAAAAAAGGCTTGACACCAGTAGCACAGTGGTTATGGAACTAGCCACATACAGTAAGTGTGGCGGGTTCGAATCTAGCCCAGGCCAGCTGAACAACTGCAACAAAAAAATAGCCTGGCGTTGTGGCAGGCACCTGCAGTCCCAGCTACTTGGGAGACTGAGGCAAGAGTATCACTTAAGCCCAAGAGTTTGAGGTTGCTGTGACGCCACGGCACTCTATTGAGGCCAACATAGTGAGACTGTCTCAAAAAAAAAAAAAAAGGAAAGGGAAAGGGAGGACGAGGATGGGGGGCAAAAGAGAAAAAAGAAAATAAAAGAAAAATCACTTTCTGTCCGATTTTGGAATTTAGTACTTCCCAAAATTTGGAGGGCACAGAACTTCGCCAATACTTTATTCTCAGCTGAAGAACAGCTTCAGCTATTCTCTGAGGCTTCCCCTCTGGACTGGTTTTTGTAGTGGGCCTGCCCTGCAAGTTTTCCAGGCCCCCTCACTCCACCAGCTCTACCTGGATGGTGCATCAAGGCCCGTTTCCGATAAGCTTTCTTGATCTCCTCCTCAGAGGCATTTTTGTCTACTCCCAGAATCTTGTAGTAATCTTTCCTCTTACTCTTCTTCAATTCCAGCTGTGCATTTTTTAGGAGTTGTTTGTGTTCTAGAGGGAGACATTTAGCATCAATGGACAAATCTGATTCTGGTTTCCCCTGCTAATTCCCAGCCTCATTGCCTAGGAGTTAGAAGTCCTGTTAACCATGCCTGGCGCTTTTTATGGTGCTTTCTTCTGGAGATAAGAAAAAAATCTACTTATACTTAGGTTCCTCGTATTAGCCTCATCACACTGAAAAAAAGTGAAAGTGAAAGTAAAAGGGAGGGTCTGGGACCAGGAAATAGTTGCCTCTTGCTCTTCCCCCAGATTTCTGCTCATTTCTTCCTGGCTGGTGATCAGACAAGATCTAGGTACCTCCCTGATCCCTGAATGATACTCCTTGTATCCAGTTTCAGGGCCGACAACTAAGACCACACAGTTCTCTGAGAAACAAATGCTCCCCAACTCCTTTCTTTACCTTTCGTTTTCTCCGTCTGATACACTTTCTCGTAGTCCCGCACTGCTTCTTCATACTGTTCTGTGTCCATGTAACTGAGAAGGAAATACAGGGCAATACAGTGCTCAGACATAAATAGCAATGATCTTTAGTATCGCGCTCTAGGGCAAGAGGCATGGCTGAAGCAGGAGACACACACTTTTGGTAAGAAGTGCTTCATCAAACAGGAAGCCTTAATCTAGCAATAAAAGAAAATTAGCTATCAGTTCCACAAGAAAGAAAGAAAGAAAAAAAGAAAGGCTCCAAGGCACTTGCACCCAACTAGCAAACTGATTGCTCAGTTCTGAGCAGAAAGTAATCAGGGGGAAAAGGTTCCTTCTGACACAGCCATCCAGGAGGCATCTGGACCATCTCAAAAAAGGCAATGTGAAGGCACCTATTTGATTACTCAAGATTGAGACACATAAGAGAAAAGAGTTGGATAAATACATATGAAAGAGCTTTGAAACCTACAGTGCCATGAACATGCAGAGCTACTCTAATCCAGAGTAAAAGTGGGATTAGTGAGCCACTAGATAGATCAAGTTTAAGTTGGTGGCTGTTGGCAAATGCTTCCATTAAGACCAATCAATATAGGAAATGTTGATAAATAAGACAGAAAGGAGACTCTAAACACAGATTTGCTTCTATTTTGGGAACACAAAAAAGGAGGGACTGCCCTGGCTCAAGATGAGAGGAATCTAGTTTGACAGGCTATTTGCCAGACCTTTTAAGTGTCTCTTCCACAAAAGCAAATGGCATTTTCCATGTCCTGATAAGATCACTGGCATAATACTAGCCTACCAATCAAACAGACTGTGGCAGGAGGTCTAGAGACAGCTGCCATCAGCTGAAAAATGGGAAGTGATCATGTAATACAGCTCAAAGCTGCACAAAAGATTCACTTTTTATTACTACCACAGAGGTCCATCTTTACAAACACCAAGTCCCCACCAGCCTTGGAGTCCAGGACAGTGGAGTATTACCAATGTGGCGGGCAGAAAAGAAGCCCAGCATCTTAGGGGTATCTGAATTTTCTGGCAACATTTTGATTTACAACTTAAAAAACAATGTTGGGCTGGGCATGGTGGCTAACACCTGTAATCCTAGCACTCTGGGAGGCTAAGGCGGGTGGACTGCCTGAGCTCATGAGTTGGAAACCAGTCTTGAGCCAGAGCAAGACTCCATCTCTAAAAATAGCCAGGCGTTGTGGAGGGTGCCTGTAGTCCCATCTACTTGGGAGGCTGAGGCAAGAGAATCGCTTAAGCCCAAGAATTGGAGGTTGCTGTGAGCTGTGACACCACTGCACTCTAGTGAGGGTGATAAAGTGAGACTTTGTCTCAAAAAACAAACAAAAAAAACAATGTGGGCCAGGCGTGGTGGCTCATGCCTATAATTTTAGCATTCTTTGGGAGGCCAAGGCAGGAGGATCACTTGAGCTCAGAGTTCAAGACCAACCTGAGCAAGAGCAAGACCCCATCTCTAGTAAAAACAGAAAAATTAGCCAGGTATTATGGTGGACGCCATATAGTCCCAGATATTCAGGAGGCTGAGGCAGGAAGATCGCTGGAGCCCAGGTTGGAAGTTGCTGTAAGCTACGACACCATAGCACTCTACTACCCAGGGTGACAGAGAGAGTCTATCTCAAAGAAAAAAAATAATAATAAAAATTTTTAAGTTAAATAAAACACCAATGCACCGCAAACACAGGACACAAATGCTACTATAACTTAAGTCTTACACAATGAAATGTAATATATTTTGAAGTAAAACAAACAAAACAAAATACCTAGTAACTGATTTGACAAATAATTAACCCTGATGAATTTTCAAGGCCCACATGTAATGTATTTAACAAGGTACACTATAGGGCTGTGCCTATGGCTCAAAGGAGTAGGGCGCCAGCCCTATATGCCGGAGGTGGCGAGTTCAAACCCAGCCCTGGCCCAACAAAAAAACAAGGTACACTATAGTGATTTGCACTTTTACTTCATAACTTTTCAAAATTCAAGGATATCCCAACATTTTAAATTTCTTAAAAAGTTAAAGAAAAAGTAGAAAAGTAGGACTTTAAGGAAAAAGGGAGAACTCTAGCTCACAGTGGGAGATACTGCAAATGCTGAGCATCTCTCCAACTTTAGGGATAAGTCAAGACACACAAGGACATTGGTCAGGCCTCTAGCAAGGCTTTGGCTATGTCATCGCCAGTGCTTCTTGCCAATCCCAGATGCTTCAGGAGACTGCTGCCAAATAGCCAACTGTGCTAAAAAGCACACACTGTCTCCATGCGGCAGCATCTCAGAGGCAGAACCACTTCAAGCATAGTTCTGTTTCTGCCACAAAGATAATAAGCTGTCGAATCAAAGCAATTCCTCATTTTTGTTTATTGTATACACAGGAAATAAAATTTTATTTTATAAATAAATAAAATAAAAATACAGAGGAAAGAAAATAATCCTCCATCCAATTATCTTCCTACCAAATCAAGAATTTTCTGTTCTCTTTCCATTCCCTGTTCAAACATACATTCCTTTGAGCTAATACAATACCATGTATCTAGCTACCCACTAGACCAGTGATTTTCAACTGCTGTGCTTGTGAGAGGATCTTGGGTGTGCTGTGAAAAATTTTAAAGATCAAAGCACAGTAGGTGTGTTCTTTTTTTAATTTATTTATTTTTTTTGCAGTTTTTGGCCAGGGCTGGATTTGAACCCGCCACCTCCGGCATATGGCGCCAGCACCCTACTCCTTTGAGCCACAGGTGTCACCCAATGTATTCTTTTTTTGTTTTACTCTTCTTTTTGATTAACATAATTTAAGTGTGCCACAGAAGTTTAACTATAGGTTCAAAGTATGCTGTGAGATGAAAAAGGATGAAAAACGCGGCACTAGACATTTAGGTGATTCTCCTTTTTTGCTAGTATAGATAAAACACCTTCATTTATATAGCATTTTACATCTGTTAAAATCACTCTTTAGGCGTGTCAAAGGGTACTCCTTTTGCCTTCCAAAGCTTCTTGTCTGCCAGTGGCGAAAATTGAATGACTGATGGATGGTCTCACAGAATCTCTGTAATATTATTCCATATATTATATGTTTCTTAGAGATTCACTTTAAAAAAAAAAAAAAAAAGGCACCAGCTCAGCAACTACAGCTCAAGGGGACAGGGCACCAGCCACATACCTTGGAGCTATTGGGCTTGAACCCAGCCCGGGCCTGCCAAAACAACAATGACAACAACAAAAATAGCCGGGTATTGTAGCAGGTGCCTGTAACCCCAGCTACTCAGGAGACTGAGGCAAGAAAATTGCTTAAGCCCAAGAGTTTGAGATTGCTGTGAGCTGTGAGGCCATGGCACTTTTCCGAGGGCAACACAGTGAGACTCTGTCTCAAAACAAACAAACAAACAAAAAAGCAAGCACCATAAATAGCAGCAGTTTTCCTGTTTTAAGTGAGACAATTTTGGGAAAACTAAATGGGAGACAGTCCATAGATACTCTGCATCACTGATGAGATGGGGGAGCTTAAGCTACTGGCTCATCAGGCATTGGTTAACAGCACCTGTTCTTTACAGATGACATTTCACCCCAAGGAATGGAGCAGGTAGAGACAAAGAAAAAAAGAAAAAAAACAAACAAAAAAAAAATAAAAATAAAAATAAACAAAAAAAGGAATGGAGCAGGTGTTGGAGGATTGCTATACAGCAAATATGTCTTCCTTTAGAAACTTTAAAGACAAGTTTTTCTCTGCCAAGGGAATAATCTGAAATGAGAAGAGACAGATTTCTGAGGAACCTTCTAGCCCTGGTTCATGTTCCTGTCTAGAGAAAACTGGTGGGTCCAAGTGTAAAATGAACTCTGCCAGGGAGCACCCTGTCTCTGGGGCAAATCTGGGCCTTATGGTCAGACAGCCTGGCTTGTCGAAACACTCGAGCATAGACTACCCACCCAGGATATTTCAAAAGGAGGTTCCTTATACTGCTGGTAGGCTGAGGCAGATTAAATCCCCTTTTCCCTTGTCCAGAACAGATAGGAAGAACTCTCAACTGTCTCCAAGAGATACTTTATTTCTTCCTCTTTCAATCACCATACATTCATTCAACAAAACATTTACTGAGTGAGCACCTATGTGCCAAGCACTGTGCCAAGCTAGAGCAAAAGTGTATAACACAAAATAAAATCTCCAAAGTAAATGGATTTAAACTTTAACAAAAGGAATTTGGGTCAGGCATCAGAGGAAACTTACTGACCGTGAGGGGCGTTAGACACAGGCATGGGAGACTGAGGGAGCTTGTGCAATCTCCTCCGCTGGAGGTCTATAAAGATAGTCTAGGGCTGGAACAATCCCACCTAGAGGCAGGGGGAAGGACCAAATGACCTCACAACATCCCTGGGTCTGCTTCATCATCCACAATGCAATTCCCCTGGCCAGCAGCAACTCCCTCTTCCCCCCACCCACCAGAGGCACTCACCACTGAGCTCTTCTCAAGTAGGCTTTTATGTATGTGTCATCGAGCTTCACTGCATTTGTGCAGTCTTCTATTGCATCATCTAGTTTCCTAAGCTTCAGGAAAGAGAGATCAGTCAGACTTCACATCTTTAGTGATTGAGGGAGCCCAGAATCTATGAACACGGCTTTAAAATTCTAGGATCATCAGTCACAATGGCCTCCATCCACTAGGTTCTTGTTTTTGTCACTGGGGGCTAAGGACACCAAATTAAAAACTGCCCTTTTTTTTTTTGTAGAGACGAAGCCTCACTTTATCGCTCTCGGTAGAGTGCCGTGACATCATAGCTCACAGCAACCTCCAACTCCTGGGCTTAGGTGATTCTCTTGCTTCAGCCTCCCAAGTAGCTGGGACTACAGGGCACCTGCCACAATGCCTGGCTATTTTTTTGTTGCAGTCTGGCCGGGGCTGGGTTTGAACCCGCCACCCTTGGTATCTTGGGCCGGTGGCCTACCCACTGAGCCACAGGCGCCGCCTTTTTTTTATTTTTTTTTGAGACAGAGCCTCAAGTTGTCACCCTGGATAGAGTGCTGTGGCATCACAGCTCACAGCAACCTCCAATTCCTGGGTTCAAGCGAGTCTCCTGCCTCCGCCTCCCAAGTAGCTGGGACTACAGGCGCCCGCCACAACGACCGGCCATTTTTTGGTTGCAGCCGTCAGTGTTGTTTGGCGGGCCCGGGGCTGGATTCGAACCCGCCAGCTCAGGTGTACATGGCTGGCGCCTTAGCCCGTTGAGCCACAGGCGCCGAGCCTTTTTTTTTTTTTTTTTTTAGAGACAGAGTCTCACTTTGTTGCCCTTGGTAGAGTGTCGTAGTGTCACAGCTCACAGCAACCTACAGCTCTTGGGCTTAGGCGATTCTCTTGCCTTAGCCTCTTGAGTAGCTGGGACTACAGGTGCCTGCCACAAAGCCTGGATATTTTTTTGTTGCAGTTTGGCTGGGTTGGGTTCAAACCCACCACCCTTGGTATATGCGGCCGGCGCCCTACTCACTAAGCCACAGGCGCCGCCTGCCTTTTTTTTCTAAATGTGATGCAAGCCAAGTACACTTATCTGCGAGGATAAACCACCTCTACCATTCCATGTTAGTGCCCAAACAAAACACAGAAGTAGTAAGGGTGGTTCCTGCCCTCCGGTTCCTCCAGAGGGATCTGTAAGGGCAAGGAGCCTATTTTTTATTTCTTATGTATAGCCATAGGGTCACTCAAGTCATTTCCAACTATGCATGGTGACCATGAGTTATGCTGGGGAAAAAAACTAAGCCTGTTTCATACCCTTCCTCCAGACTGCTTCTAAAAAGTCAATGAGCACCTGTTTAAGCAAAAAGCAGCAACAATACTTGCTTACAAATTATCCTGAAGCCCCTAGCCATTCTCTTCCTGCAAAAAACAGACCTTAAAGAACAGGCTATCCTTCCAATTACCCCTCAAGTGCCCCCAAATTCCACAGAAAAGATAAAAGCTTGCTGCTCAGAAGGTAGTTCCTAACAAGCTGAGATATTAACCAAAACAACTCTTCCTCTCTCATCTGGCTTACCCACACTGTGCAGATTTTCCAAGACCTGTTTGATGTCTTAAAAATATCTCTATAGGTCCCAAGAACCAGACAAAGTGCTTACCTTGGAATTAACCGTACCCCGATTACAGTAGAGTTTAGCATTTGTTTTTATATTGTTGGGGTCTATCCCCAAAGCTTCTGTGTACAGTTCATATGCTAGCTTGTAATTTCCTTCCTTAAATGCTTTGTTCCCATCTTCTTTCTTTGCTTTAAGTGCTTTGGCATTCTACAGAAAAAAGGGAGGGAGGTCAGTTCACATCCAGACAGCCTCAGACATCACTGCATAAAGAGCCCAGAATCTATTTTCAAGTTCTTTAATTCCAGCAGTTTAGCATCACACAGCACCTCCTGCCCCACTACCTGGCCCATTTGTGCTTCCTATGGAGTGGAAGGGGGAACCAAGAGTTACAAAAATACCAATTGGACCTATGTTATCTAGGGTTTGCCTCAACTCCAGGGAAGTATTACTATCTTTTCTCCACTGAAAGGGGGAAAAAAAACAAATAAACAACGCCACATTTGGATATTACAAGGATCTGACCCTAAATAATCACATTTACCTTCAGTAAATAAAAGTAGTTCCAAAATAATCTCTTATTTTTTTTGAGCCAAGATCTCATTCTGTTGCCTCAGGCAGAGTGCCATGGTGTCATCATAGTTCACAGCAACCTCAAACTCTTGGGCTCAAGTGATCCTCCTGCCTCAGCCTCCTAAGTAGCTGGGGCTACAAGCATCTACCATTAGGCCTAGCTAATTTTTTCTTTTTTCTTTTTTCTTTTTTCTTTTTTTTGAGACAGAGCCTCAAGCTGTTGCCCTGGGTAGAGTGCTATGGCATCACAGCTCATAGTAACCTCCAACTCCTGGGCTCAAGTGAATCTTCTGCCTCCGCCTCCCAAGCAGCTGAGACTACAGGTACCTGCTACAATGCTCGGCTATTTTTTGGTTGCAGACATCATTGTTGTTTGGTGGGCCCAGGCTGGATTCAAACCCGCCAGCTCAGGTGTACATGGCTGGCCCCTTAGCCACTTGAGCCACAGGCGCTGAGCCTCTTTTTTTTTTTTTTTTTTTTTTTTTTTTTTTTAATAATTTTTGTTTTATCGGGATGGGTACTGAAAGGGGATTTTATTTGGTGTTAAAAAGAAATACAAAA